>JARHVA010000312.1:980000-1012500 GCA_037957365.1 Torreya grandis | reverse complement strand
ATAAAAAAAGTTTTACATTTTGTTACCAAGAATCCATCCATTATGTCAAAACAGATGTGCAAATTTATTGTAAACCACTGGTCACTTCGTAATTATCGAATGGAAAGAATAAACATGTACTTTTAAAGATCAAAATCAAAATACATCAAATATTATATAAGATGTATGATAGGTGGACTTTTGGGGAAGGCAATGGTAGTTGTGACCTTTAATTTTGGTGTTCCACATTTTCTAAGGGATGGTTGATGTTTCCCTTTTTAGATTTATATATCAGATTATGTCAAAGTTCCACTCGATTTATTTGGAAGGGATGGTTGAGGCCCTCCTATCTAAACATATATAGGAGTATGTTGAAGGTCCAATATATCTATCTCATTGGGGATGATCGAGCATATATATATATATATATATATATATATATATATATATATATATATATATATATATATGGCCTCATATCTAAACATATATAGGAGTATGTTGAAGGTCCAATATATCTATCTCATTGGGGATGATCGAGCATATATATATATATATATATATATGGCTTGCATTGTCACCCTCACCCTTCTAAATACACGTTAAATGAGAAATTTTTGGCAACATGTCAATTTTAAGGTATATTTTTGGTCTGACCGATCCTTGGGACCTAAGAGACCAATTAATTTTAAAGATTGACCAATAATAATTTTTAAACTATTACATTAGTTTATCATTGACATTCATTTTTTAAAATCTACTTATTGTATTTATTAGTCCTGAAGGGAACTATAGCATTTGATTTCTTTTAACTTGGAATTAGCAAATGGATTGTTGGCTAATAATATGTCCTCGTTCTAGGTGCAAAAAATATGCATGAAACTTTTGGGGAACAAGGTGTGAGTTCTTTAATGGGCCGAATAAAAAAAAATTATTTCTTGCATTGTGATTGGAGTAAATATTTTGGATATTATTCGTACTCTCTCTTTGTTCGAGGCAAGTATTGAATGCAGCTAGTAGGGTGGGAGATTATGAGTTGTTTAGGTGTACAATCAAGTTAAATGCTGAGATTTTATGTTGTCCATATTTGAGGGCAAGTTAAATGCAGGGTGTTAAACTTGGTCAGTGGTGGGATGGAAAAATATGGTTTATGATCTCACCAAATTTAGTAGAAGAATTGTCAGGAGATCTAGCTCTACCAATTAGAGCACAATTGATTACTTTCTTATATGCAATTAAACACGGAATTATACCAGAATGATAAAGTAGCTAAGAACTTGAGACATCAAAGAATTTGAGAGACAATACACACTCTTGTATTAAATATTACTAGAAGAAAATACAATAAGGAAGATGCCACTTCTTCCTCCACCTCAAAGGCTTGCCACACCTCAAGACCTTCTTCCCTCTCTCTCTTTCTCAACACAACAACTCTAAAGCCTGACTTGCTATCCCTCCTTGAATGCTTCAGCTGATCTCCTTGACCTTGCTAGCTTCAATGCTTTTACTTGCCTTCTTAGTCATTACAATACATGCCTTATGGGTCTATAAATAAGATCCCATGCTTACAAAAATAGAAATCTAATTACAATAATTAGACACGCAGCTCGTGACTATAATTAGTCATTTGACATGCAAACACTCGCTTCACTTAACTCACTGTTCGTCAACAGCAGTTCTAGAAATACACAGGCGACCGACGCCGGTCCCTGCTGGTCTGGTGCTATCGACGTCAGCTGACTCCCTACCGTCGCTGGTCTCCTTCTCCACTACATCTGACCGACGTCGATCATGCTGCCGACATCGGTGGCTCTAGTTCTTTAGCATCCTCTTTTTGTGTCTACAAACAGTTGAAGATTTTAGCTCCACACCATAACAATCTCCCACTTGAAGATAAATAGCTACAACTTGTACCTGTACCTGTACACCATCTAGTTTGTTCCTTAGGCTCTGTATCCCTCTTCAATGTCACTCTTGAAGACCAACCACCATGCAAACCTGTGATGCAATACTTGTATCTTATGCCACGAGAATTTTGCTGCTCCCAAATTCTCCATGACATACTTCTGAACCAACTCTACCCTTAGCTCAGAAAACTCCCTGTATATGAAACCCTGCAACAAGTAACACAATACAGTAACAGGATAATGTAGCTAATATTATCCAACTTGGTAAAGATAAAATACAATGGTCAAACCTCAATTGTTCTGCAGCCTAATCAAGACCATATACCATAGCCTTCTGTCTCATGTGTCCATCCACTCTCTTCTCTAAAACAGGAATCCATCCCTCTATCCAGTGCTTCCTTCCAGCTGACAACACTACCAACAAGTACCTGTTTGGTTCTCCAAGGACTCACACTCCTCATCCATGCCAAGCTCCCACTATTTTTGGATTTCACCTACATTGCTTCTTCCATCTTCCTAGTTCATGACTATCAGTAAGCAATATAAAGAAGGTGAACAACGAATATGAGGTTCACATACCTTTCCTGACCTCCACATGGGTGTTTGAGACTTATAGATCCACCCAACATCCGTTCCAGTGACCGATATCAGCCATCTCCCAGTCTGCTCCCTGCATTGACCCTGACTGTCGATGTCGTTTCCCTGGCCGATGCCGGTGTCCCTCCTGTTGACGTCAGTCCTTATGACCAACTTCAAACTTCTCCTGCCTGACCTACTGACCCTGCTGGTCTGCACATGACCGATGTCGGTATCTGGATGACTGACATTGGTGCCAAGTAACCGACATCGGTGTCTATGTGTTCCTATAAGTGATGAAATTTTCATCCGCGAGCTCTTCTTGGATCAAACCTCTATCCATGCTTCCCTGCTCAAATTTATTCAGCCCCTGTGACTGATCTCTGTCCTTCATCTCCTCCGTAAACACCAAGGCTTCTTTGTTCCTGTCAAAAGCATCAAATTTCCTCTTTCTGCAATGAACTGTATTTATGCTTTCCAAATTTGAACACATACCTTTTGAATCAAGAAATTCCATTCCCTTCCTATTCATGTGACCAAGCCTATTAGGCCACATCTTCGAATCTACACCAGAAGTAGAATCAATAGTACAAGTAGACAAATAAAGAGTATCTACTTTCTTACCTTTTGCTAGAACAAGTGCTCCCTTGGTAACCTTCCAAGAATCCACTGTGAGGGTTATTGTGCATCCCTCATCTCCCAACCTTCCTACAGAAATCAAACTCTGCTTCAGAATTAGAACATGCATGACCTCTTTCAACACCCATGTGTTGTCAATCTGCAATCTCAGCTGCACTTTCCCTTTGCCAACTATCTGGCAAGGCGTACCATCTCCTAAATAGAGCACTCCAAAATCTCCCTGTTCATACTCATAGAACAAATCTCTGTTTGGGGATGCATAAAAAGATGACCCAGAATCTAAAATCCATGATCCTACCTAACTATCCAAAGAAAGTATGAGAGCGTCCTGCATCACAATATTTGCATCCTTTGCTTCTTCCATACCTGCATGTTGATTCTCTTTATCTCTCAACCAACACTCCTTCTTTGTATGTCCTTTCTTTCCACAAAACCAGCAAGTAATACCTTTGGACTCGGATCTCTTTCCCGACCTTGATTTCCCTTGCTCAACCTTCTCCCTTTGCCTTCCCCTGCTTTCTGCACTTAGAGCATTCCTTGATGATTCACCTGTGCTTCTCCTGCGTATTTCTTCATTCAAGATCACACTCACAACATCATCAAATTTTAAGATTTTAGAAGCAGATGCAGAATTACTTACTGCCATAACCAAACCGTCCCAACTTTCAGGCAAAGAACATAAAATCAAGAGAGCCTTTACCTCATCATCAAAAGCAATATTGACTGAAGCTAGTTGGTTTACCAAACCATGGAAATCACTGAGATGAGTATGTACCGATCCACCTTCCTGCATTTGCAAAGTAAATAGCTGCTTCATAAGATATACCTTATTAGAAGCCGAGGGCTTTTCGTATAAATTTGCCAAGGACTTTATCAACTCTTCCGTTGTCTTGCACTTTGATAAGCTAGAAATCACAAATGATGCAAGGCTCAACCTTATGGAACCAAGAGCCTTCCGATCAAGAACGTTCCATTCTTCATCCTTCATATCTGTGGGCTTGCATGCAACCCCACCCAACAGTAAGTACAAATCCTTTTGATACAGATAGTCCTCAATCTGCATCCTCCAATGTTGATAATTCTTGCCGTTAAACTTCTCCATTCGTAGTCTACTTTCTTCTGCCATTGCTGAACTCCCGCTCAATCAAAAAACTTTGTGAATGACCTGTAATCAAAAAACAATACCCTGCTTCTTTCAAACCGTAGCTCTGATACCACTTGTCAGGAGATCTAGCTCTACCAATTAGAGCACAATTGATTACTTTCTTATATGCAATTAAACATGGAATTATACCAGAATGATAAAGTAGCTAAGAACTTGAGGCAGCAAAGAATTTGAGAGACAATACACACTCTTGTATTAAATATTACTAGAAGAAAATACAATAAGGAAGATGCCACTTCTTCCTCCACCTCAAAGGCTTGCCACACCTCAAGACCTTCTTCCCTCTCTCTCTTGCTCAACACAACAACTCTAAAGCCTGACTTGCTATCCCTCCTTGAATGCTTCAGCTGATCTCCTTGACCTTGCTAGCTTCAATTCTTTTACTTGCCTTCTTAGTCATTACAATACATGCCTTATGGGTCTATAAATAAGATCCCATGCTTACAAAAATAGAAATCTAATTACAATAATTAGACACGCAGCTCGTGACTATAATTAGTCGTTTGACATGCAAACACTCGCTTCACTTAACTGACTATTCGTCAACAGTAGTTCTAGAAATACACAGGCGACCGACGCCGGTCCCTGCTGGTTTGGTGCTGCCGACGTCGGCCAACTCCCTGCCATCACCGGTCTCCTTCTCCACTGCATCTGACCGACGTCGGTCATGCTACCGACGCCGGTGGCTCTTGTTCTTCAGCATCCTCTTCTTGTGTCTGCAAACAGTTGAAGCTTTTAGCTCCACACCATAACAAGAATTAGAAACCTGTTAAAGTACTTGGCATTAAATGTTGGCTTGATGTGATGTGGAATTCAGATAGAAGCAATTAGTAACATTCATTTTAATTTCATAGTTTCTGTGTATTCAAATGAGAGTTTATTGGAGCTGTGTAGTTCATCGATTCCTTTTTTATTTTTCATTTGCATTGTGAGTGAAGCATTGGCAAAGAAGATAGGGGTTTTCGAAGTAATCGGGTTCGTATCCACAACTTTTTTTTCTTTCTATTTGGCTTATGTGTAACATCTATATAGTATTATTGGATTTTGTATAAACTGTATCTACTTAACTCCTTCAACAATATCTGGTTAAGATGATTGAAGATGGTAGATGACTACTAAATACTCTTTTCACTGAGTATTTAAATATTCTTTATTAGCTCTTTATCAATAATTTTGATAAGTGTAAAAACAAATTTAAAAAGATGAATTATTTTTTGACATGTGATAACAATAGTTTTAAATAAAATAAAATGTTTAATATCTATTTTTTCCTTCTATTTCCATATTTTCTCTTCAATTCCTATGAAAAAAAACATTTATATTAATAATATAATTATTATATTTATGAACATTCATTTTTTTAAAAATGGTTGTATGAAATCACACAAACATTAAATCAATTCCATGACTCAAACTTCAAATATAGGAACAAAGCCTTCCCACTTTCCCACAACCCTTCAATTCCCACTTTATTTTTTTAAGGTATTTTTGTTTTGATCTTTTTTATTTTTATTTTTATAGGATTTGTATCGATAACATTGTTATATATAAAAGTGAGTATATGAGATCACATTTTCAAACATTAAATTGGTTTTATAATAAAATAGTTATTATTCTAATTTTTTTTTAAATGTAATAATTATAATATAAAAAATATCATTTCAAAGAATAAAAAGATATAATAAATAAATGTCATTAACATTATAAATATTTTATTTATTTATTCTTTATACTACTTTCAGTTATATTATTTTAATGTTTCATTTTAAAAATTTCTAATCATCATAAAAAATTAATTATTAAATAGGGTTTGGGGTTAATATATGATAGAGTTATTCTTACCAAACGTTAATAAAAAGGTAGAATAATAATTTAATTGTTTAAAAAAAATGATAATTTTAAGTTAGAAAAAAATATATATTTTTTAATTTAATAAGATAAAAAAGAGGGTTTTGACAAGACTACTCAATTTTGTACAAAGTCAATCAAACATCACCGAGATTAAACATAATTACACTTACAACAATGACACTACAACTACTGCTAAAGAAAACACAATCCAAAATATCAACTAATAATAAAACTGCAGACTTGTACTTAAAATCTGCCAAAGCAGCAAAGAAAACCATCCCATATCATCTTATTAAATAATTTAAAAAAAAAAAAAAACAACTATCAAATAAAATATCTTTATAAATATTTTTTTAAATTAATTTAGATATAATTTTATCATAGTTTTTGTTCCAATTCAATCTTATGTCATTAACCTTTCTATTGTGTAAAATATTACTTATAATCCAAAAAATTCTAAAAAAAATTGTAGAATTTTTTTGAATAAAAACTATTATTATACTTTTTATTCCGAATATAATCATTTATACAAAAATGAATGGATACCAATTGTTTCAAATCTGAAAACAAAGCATTTTGACTTTTTCATAACCTTTCTATTCTTACACTTTCTTTTCTTTCAATTTTTTTTTCTCTTTATTTTTATATATATTATTTTTATAGAATTATTGAATTATATATAACATATATCTCAGTTCATATTTCATTTTTAAGAATAAAAAAGTATAATCGATTAAATTCATTATAATCATAACTTTTTTTTTTTTCCCTTATACTACTTTTAGTTATATTATTTTAAAATGTTCTATTTTAAAAAATTCTGGTTATTATGAAGATTTAACACTTCGATTTGAGGTTAGTTTGTGATAGAGTTTTTCTTACCAAAATTTAATGGAAAGAAAAAATAATAATTTAATTGTAAAAGATATATATATTTTTGTTTAGATTGATGTTGTTTTCTTTTATTTGATAAGATAAAAATAAGGGTTTGAGACCATCAACCCTATACAAAATCAATCAGATATCAATTAAATTAAATAGAACTACACTCACAACACTAAAACCATAACAAACAAAAAAAACAATTTAAAGTATCAACAAAAAATTAATAAAAAGATAACAAAACTATAACCTTATGAGTAAAAACCAACATCAAACAAGAATCAACAAAACATTAAAATCTCTTTACAATAATAATGAGTTGTTCCATAAAATCAGAAAAATTATTAAATAAAATATCTTTTTAATGTTTTTTTAAAAAAAATTAACGCCTATATAATTTTATTATACTTTTTACCGTACCATTTCAATTAATTGGATGTCATATCATCCTCGAAACTAACGTACATATTCATTGTAAACCACTGGCCACTCTGAAATTACTGTCACGAGAGAAAATCTTGGAAACAATAAACGTGTATTTTTAAAAATCAAAATCAAAATATATCAAAATTATATAAGATGTACAATAAAGTGAACTTTGTTGAAGTACAACTCACATTTTATAAGGGACGATTAGAATAAGGGATGGTCGAGGTCTTTTTATTCTCATTTATATGCGTGTATATTAAAAGTTCATTTTATTTATGTTAAAGGTAGGCTTAACTTATTTGGAAGGGATGGTCGTTTACATATTTATTTGGAGATGGTCGCTTATACATCTATCTGTTAGGTATGGTTATATATATATATATATTTCATTTTCACATCCATCTTATTTAGGTAGATGATAGATAATAATTCTTTTGTGACATGTCAATTTTAAAGTATATTTTTGGTTTAATCGATTGTTAAGTTGAAAAGACCAATTAATTATTAAAAATTATTAATAATAATTTTTAAGCTAATACATTATTTTCAAATTAACATTCACTTTTTAAAATACGATATGAAAATATATACATAAAAAGTATAATAATAAACCTATTTATCATTAATATAAAATAAAAAGACTATTTAAAATAAGAATAAAACCAATGGGGAAATGTCCCAGTCGTGCACTTATCATTGGACAGTGAATTAAGGTGCCATAATATCACATTAGATATTGAATTTTTAACTCATTTTAATATGTCATCTTAACTACTTATAACTAAGGTTTCAAGGTGTAACACATTATATATTTAATGATATAATTAATTTTATAATGAAAGGTCATAAAATGTATAACATCTCATTACAACTAACCGAGCCCACAGTGGTTACCATCAATGCCACCATCGAGCATGGTCACCACTACCTATGGTTGTCACCATCATCTCCACTACATGTTAAGACATCAAGATCGTGAACCATGACTACACAGGTGTCACTAATCTTACCACATGGCACAAACCCAGCATGGCATGCAAATGATTCTATGGTAAACCCTGATTATCATGCCCTATTATCATTAGTCATCAACCTCTTATGGCCCTACTATTATCCAGGTATAGCATGAAGGTTAAATAGATGTCATTTACCATTCGCTCGCTGCTCAATCTAAGGTAGAGGGAGATAGCTCAAGCGCACGCAGTTAGAAGAAGGTCTGAAACTTCCAAGTTTTATCCTAGGTTTTAAACTAATCCATTTTGCCAAGAGATGTATGGGAACCTTTCGATACCATTAATGTTTTATTGCTCCTCATGTTAAATAATGTTTCTTTCTTCCCTCTTAAAAATAATCAAAAGTAGAATAATTTTGACATCCCATATGTTTTTCTATGTTTTTTTTTTATGTATTAGTTAGAAGGGGTGGAGTGGAGCCATGTGGATGTGGGTGATAGTGTTACATCTTGATTCCTTGCCAATCAACCTTACTAGATTATCCAAGGATATCTGTAGTTGATAAATTTAGACTTAGCTATTTTTAACTAAGCTTGTATATAAACTATTATGGGGCAGTAGGATATTGCTTAGATTACATGTTTACATTACTATGAGTTAGTTTTAGTGTATATGTTTACATTATAAATATGTTAAGTTGTTATTTTCGCTATATTTTATGATGTCTGTATATCATGATCTAACTCCTTGTTTGTTGTGAGGTTGATGTAAGAGAACTCAACCCTCAGAGTGTGACAGAGGGAGAGCATTTTTAGAGAGGGTGACGTAGATGAAGATGTCAAAGGATGATAGAAAAAATGGTGAGAACCTTGCACATACTACAGTAATTAGCACATGTTAGAATGTATTAAAATTGGTTTGCACATGGTATGTTTATTTCTACTAGCATTGAAAAGTTAATTTCTAAGAGTTTGATAATATAGTTAAATAGCTTAATGAATGTGTATTTGATATGTGTTATCATTAATGCTTGTAGAAATATTATTAGCATAATTAGATTTAAAATTTTGGAAAAGTAGTTTATATAATTGTCATTTAATTTTCTAATGGCAATAAAGGATAATTAACTAATTTAGAAATTATAGATTTTTCTCTATTTTATGTTAAAAATAAATAGAAATGGAAAAAGGGAAAAAAAAAAAAAAAAAGAGGAAAAAGATAATAAAAAGAGTAAATTAGTCTTTAAAAAAAAGAGAAAAGAATAAAAACATTAAATATGAAAAAAGAGGAAAGTAAAATAAAAATTAAAAAAGAAAAGAGAAATTTGTTAAATCAAACTATGCCCTTCTTATGAGGGAGCATATAATATGAAATGGAGGTATATTAGAGAAGATATAGAGACCGTGGAAGACATGAAAAAGCGTGAAATGAAAAAGAAGAGACAAAAAAGGGAATTATTCAAAATCAAGCAAATTGACTTCAGAATCTAAAAGGTAGGTAGTGAATTCAATTTCTAATAATAATATTAATAAATTATGTAAATTTAATTTTGTGTTTTATAAATAGAAATAAATTTTGCAACAACTATGAGTCTAAAACTAGATATCTAAGTAAAACTATCTTACTTTAAAAATGGAGTTCACTATAATAGATATAGTATATAGTAATTGTAGAAGCCAATACTATATCGAAAATGTGGAATTCACTTAGAATGAGAGTCTCATTACTTGTATCACCGTTATACTAAATTTAAAAAATGTAGATTGTTGTAGAGGAATATATTTAACATCCAGGTCACTGTTATACTTATATGTAGGAATATCTTTATTGACATGCAATGAATTTGGAAGTATAATTTATAATAAATGAAGACAATGACATTATAATAAATATTTTCTTACTATTTCAGAAGTCATTGGTTTACAAAATAGTCATTTAATAACAATAATAACTAGTAGTAAGTACAACAAACTTGATTAAATTATACTTATCGTGACTTGCTACAACACTAAGTTTGGTATATGTAGAGGAATTTAATTTTTGAGATATAATTATAGCTTGGACTAGTAAAAATAATTACAACAACTGGTATCTGCTATGCAGTGAATTGTATCCGGTATGCAGTGACTTTCGTAGGAATCATATGTTATACAATGAATTGTATATGTTATGTAGTGAATTGCATCTCATCTACTACATATAAATGTTCGATTAGCTTGTCCTTGAATTGCCACATGAGGTGTTGCCATATTAAATAAATTATTTCCAAATGAATTGATATGTTATGTTTCTATAATATGAAAATACAATCTCTACTTTGGAATGTTACACTATCTAGAGAAAATATAATGCCTTATCATATGTGCATATCCTTGATGGAGGATCATAATATATATTTTCAATATAAGGTATCAATTTCATGAATAGTGGTTTCCCTAATTATTTCATGACTGCTATGTTATGTTTCCAACTACTTGGATTATACTACCCATCGACACACCATTGTACTCTCCTAGCAACCTTTACGGTGATTTATTTAAGTAGTTAATAGATATGGGTTAGTGTTGTAAAGCATATTCTTAACTTGTTTGAAAACAAGTTGTTGTTTGTTGGAAATTAATACTATGAATGTTAACTACTCCAGATTTAAGATGGATGAGTGGGAATTAGATGATTGCCTCAAGCAACTTTATGCTAAGATCAAACAAATGGTATGCATTTTCAACTACTATATTCAAAGGTGAATTTGAGTTGTATTATTTTTTTGTTGATGTTAATCTATTGTGACATGCATTATGTTTGGATAAAGAAGTCAATTGGAAGTCCTCATTACATATAAAGGCTCAATTTAGACATTCCCCTTGCCCTCTCAAAGATCAAACTAAGAAGCTAAATGGAGCATTAACTATTACAGATGGTATTCCCACTGTTTTGAGATAGCCATCCCCTGTCCGTAAACAACTAGGTGTGAAATCTCAATGTGAGATCGATTCTTTAACAAATAAAGATATAGAGAAGGGGATAACATAGGTAATTTTATTTATGTTCTATGTATTTTCAATAATATTCTTATCACATATGTAAAATGCTCAATATTTAAGAACTTTGCATTCATATTTTCATTTTTTACATTTTTATAATACATAGGAGGAGGGGGTGAAACAAACCGAAGGTGAAGAGGGTGTCCATGAACTAACCAATGACTATTTCTCAAGAGATTTATGGGATCCTTTCGCTACTGTTAATTTTTTACTATTTCTCATGTTAAATAATGTTTGTTTCTTTGCTCTTGAAACAATCAAAAGTAGAATACTTTTGACACACCATATGTTTTTCTATGTATTTTTTGGTGTGTATTAGTTAGAAGGGGTGGAGTGGAGACATGTGGATGTGGGTGATAGTGTTACATCTCAATTCATTTCCAAGCAAACTTACTAGATTATCCGAGGATATCTATAGTTGATAAATTTAGATTTGGCTACTTTTAACTAAGCTTGGATATAAACAATTATGGGGAAGTAGGATATTACTTAGGTTACATGTTTACATTATTATTTGTTAGTTTTAGTGTATGTTTTTACATTACAAACATATTAAGTTGTTATTTAAGTTATATTTTATGATTTATATATATCATGGTCTAACTACCTCCTTATTATGAGGTTGATGCAAGAGAACTCAACCCTAAAAGTGTGACAAAGGGAGAGCATTATCAGAGAGGGTGACGTAGATGAAGATGTCAGAGGATGACAAAAAAATTGGTGAGAATCTTGCACACACCATAGTAGTTAGCACATGTTAGAATGCATTAAAAATGGCTTGCACATGGTGTGTTTAGTTCTACTTGCATTGGAAAGTTAATTTTTAAGAATTTGATAATATAGTTAAATATATTAATGAATGCGTATTTGGTACATTTTATCAGTAATGCTTGTAGAAATATTATTAGCATAATTAGATTCAAAAATTTAGAAAAGTAATATATATAATTGTCTTTTAATTTCCTAATGGTAATAAAGGATAATTAACTAGTTTAGAAATTACACATTTTCTCTATTTTATGTTAAAATAAATAGAAATGGAAAAGGGAAAAAATAGGAAAAAGACAATAAAAAGAGTAAATTAGTATTTTAAAAAAATAAAATAAGAAGAACATTAAATATGAAAAAAGAAGAAAGTAAAAAAAATTAAAAAAAAAAAGAGAAATCTGTTAAAGCAAATTATGCCCTTCTTGTTAGGGAGCATGGAATATGAAATGGGGACATCTTAGATAAGATATATAAAGTGTGAAAGATAAGAAAAAGTCTAAAAGGGAAAAGAATAGACAAAAAAAGGAATTATTCAAAATCAAGCAAATTCACTTCAAAATATAAAAGGTAGGTAGTGCATTCAATTTCTGATAATAATCTTAATAAATTGTGTAAATTCAATTTTGGGTTCTATATATAACAATAAATTTTGTAACAGCCATGAGTCTAAAACAAGATATCTGAGTCAAACTATGTTATACTTTAAAAATAGAGTTTTCTATAATAGATATAGTATATAGTAATTGTATAAGCCAATAATATATCAAAAATGTGGAATTCACTTAGTACGAGAGTCTCATTACTTGTATCATCATTATACAAAATTTAAAAAATCTAGATAGCTGTAGAGGAATATATTTAATATTACACAAGAATATATTTAATATCGAGGTCACTGTTATACTTATATGTAGGAATATATTTATTGACATGCAATGACTTTGGAAGTATAATTTATAATAAATGAAGACAATGACATTATAATAAATATTTTCTTACTATTTTAGAAGTCATTGGTTTACAAAATAGTCATTTAATAACAATAATAACTAGTAGTAAGTACAACAAACTTGATTGATTTATAATTATGGTGACCTACTACAACACTAAGTTTGGTATATGTAGAAGGATTTAATTTATGAAATATACTTATAGCCTGGTATCTGCTATGTAGTGAATTGTATTTGTTATGCAGTTACTTTCCTAGGCACCATATGCTATGCAATGAATTTTATATGTTATGTAGCAAATTGTATCTAGTATCTAGTATCTATAATGGGTCATATGCTAATAGCTATACTGCTAGAGTTAAAAAATTTAGGCATCATATGTGTATTAGGACCTATGTTAATGTAGGTGTTAATGCCTTGATAGAAATAATAGTTTTATAAGATAAAGCTAAACTATGTAAGGCAATGTTCATGGTATAGATAAAGATAAAGAGTAGTTTGTTTTCCTCAACTAAAATATTGTTTAAAACCACCTTTACAAGCATCTATAAACCCTCATCAAACCTTGTATCACCTCATTAATATACCAAATGATATATACAAACAAAGTATATAAAAAACCTAAAGATATCTTTTATATATAGAGGATTTTTATGTAGAAAATATATAAATAAAATCTTCAAGTTACCCTTGAGTTGTCTACTTTTATTTGCTATTTTTTTTTCTCTCAAAAATGACTGGAAATGGTGGTGGACCTCATAAATTCATTCTAATTAGGTTGAAACTTTATCCATCAAATAAACCTCTAAGATCTATTGATTCAAGCTACTGGAAATCATTCAAAAAAAGATGCATTATAGCACTTTGTAGGCACTACTTACATCAATTTCTACCCTTAAGCTCCCCATGACTTTGCAGTTACATTGTCTACCAGGTTATCTA
The DNA here is from genome assembly GCA_037957365.1 of Torreya grandis. Lineage (NCBI taxonomy): Eukaryota > Viridiplantae > Streptophyta > Pinopsida > Cupressales > Taxaceae > Torreya > Torreya grandis. Next base: position 998,418 of record JARHVA010000312.1, on the reverse strand, counting down.
TATATGATGGGATATCTCATCAGCTTAAGAAAACAATTTCAAACTTTAAAGATGTGGATTTGGTTTTAATGCCTATATGGAAAGAAAATGCAAATTTTTGGTGAGTCAAGGATTTGTGATTTATAGGTATGGAGTGTTGCTTTGGAAGGCCATGGTTGCTCCATTATATGTTTGAAATTATCTTTTATAAGACATTGATTATGGGTGGTATGATTTGATATCTAAAAAACATTTCCCAAAATTAATTCTCATGTCTTTCATGTAATAAAATCTGAATTTTATGTAAGTTTCTAATTTCTGATGATTGATGTAATGTGTAAGGATGAAACCATTGACTATAAGATGGATAAAATTGAAGCGATATAATATAGATGCCTATTTATCATAAGAGAAGGTATGCATGCTAGATTGGATTTGTTTTTGAAGTGAACTTAAAAAAATTATTTTATAGAGACAATGGGATGGCCACCTAGAGGGATGAAATAATAATGTTAGAGGGAAACTTGAGTGATCTCCAATGATATATCCTATTACTAGATGATTGTTACAATGGTATATAGTCAAGTGTATATTGTTGTCAAGGGATGGGATTTTCATCTTTAATTATGATTTTGTTTTGAGATTTGTTCCTTAGCAAAATAATGGGCATAACATTTTGAAATTTGATTGTAGTACACTAATTACATGTGTAGTCATCTCCCTAAAACATAATAAAACTATGAAGGAGAATTATAATGTAGAATCCTTTATCTTTTAGAGATTGTTGACTTACTCTATGAGCAAAAAAGTTTTTAAGGATTGATGAAACCATAGAGAGTTCTTGATCATGAGATATAAATGAACTTTGGTATTATATTTTCTTATCATTTGAGTACTTACATAAGGTGCATGGTATAATGTACAAGTACTCATATATAGTAATTTTACACTTAGTTAGTAGATAGATTTAATGATTCATAGTGTTTGAGGGACCAAAACTATAACTAGTTTAAAATAGTATTCTAGAAATAGAATGAGATGTGTAAATAAATGATATAATAAGTTCATGAGTTCTCTATTTCTCTACAAATAATTTAATGAATGTTAGTTATATGTATTCAATATTGAATACTTGTGTACTATACATATTATGAGAGTGTTAATATAGATAAATGTTTGGTTATATTTAGTATATAATGGTGCATCATGACACATGCTTATAAGTTTTAGTAACATGTAATTTAAACTTAAGGTCTACTCGAGTGGTATAATCTTGTACTTGCTTGATTGTTATTATTTATGTAGATCATATGATTCTTAAAATCAAGAGTTTGACTATGTGTATTTATTTAATTGTGAACTATGATAGTATTAGATCTAATATAATAATATAGTATAAATTTATGTTATACTTGGATGGTATATACTGTAATTGTTATATCTATACTCACACCATGTTTGATAAACTAAGTGTATGCATGATGGTTGTTACTAAGAATACCATGTTTTCTGATAATTGGTAATACTTTGTGTATGTGTAAAGACAACCTTTAAGAGTGTAGTGTATGCTAAGATAGAATATTATATGTTTCATGGAAACTATGACTTTCTTTTTTATGTCTAGTTGCTTAATAGAAGCTTATGTTTCCATGTATTTTAGACTATCTTATGTCACTGATTATAGAAAATCAGTAGTTATGTCTTAGAATACTAGACTATGGTAATATGAGTTATCATAATGTGTAGAATGTTTTCAAATTATTTATGATATTAAAACATGTAGTTATTTATTTATTTTACCCAAATAATATTAACTATAGACATTACTTCTAGTACAAGATAAAAAATAATGTAAAATTCATTCATACATTTGACATAATAAATGTATGCTTTCATTACTCATATGTTTACTATGTTATATGATGTGTTTTCTAATAGGATTCAAATTATATGAATCTTATGGTTGAATTATATTTGACTAATATGTATTGTTGATATTGATTAATGAGTGATATGGACTTCACTAGCTTACTAACATCACAATGTGAGATGAAAGCAATCCAATTAAATGGTGTGTATGAATTTTGACTGATCTATAGATCACTATTATTTATTATTCTTGAAAACTTTGATCAAAGTATGTTTAGTGAGAAATTGTCATTTCGTGAGTATGATTTACAAATTTGTGTTATATCTTGCAATAGGATATATTTTTAATGATACATTGCATTTTTAGTTTTAGAAATCATATAGCACATAGGTATTTGATTGTATCTTTAGATTCTTGCACCATTACTATCTACTCATCCATGAAGGGAGGGCCACTTTCTGATGGGATTAGTGTAGGGGATCATTGGTCTATGGTTGGTGTGAAAAAATATTTAGATAATACTTTACCTACCCATAACAATACTTACTTAGAGACAACACTTCAGATTACCACAGGTACTAGAGAGTATGGGAAACTCATGCTCTAGGGAGCCATGTATCTTATTTATATACATGTTATTATGTTGTATTTATTTTTATAAACATTATCATGAAGATTTGTAATTAACTATTTACTAAGGGTTGACAACAGTGACTGTGTTCTGAACTAGCAGGGGATGGATATTTGTAATTACTTTCTATGTTTGTATCATGATGTATTTTCTTATGTTGATAAGTGATCTAAGATGTTTGACATGGTATTTTTTTTACAATTCTCTCTCTTAGATTATGTTGTATGATCATTGCTTATATTCTCATGGTGGAATTTGTTTATTGTATATGTATTAACTAAAAAAAATTGAGAACAATGAGATTATTACATGTGGTATTAGAGCTATGGCTCAAACTCTAGGACCTAATGAGTTCATTAGAATTTTAGTGTCTTTCTATTCACAAGTGTGAACCTAGTGACATGAAGTAGTGCACTAGTATTTTGGATTTGTGGCACCTCAGTGAAAAACCATGTTACACTAGGAATGGAGTTTTGAGACTTGATAAGTCCTCAGTGAAAAACATTGAGTGTATACCCTTAGGAGTACTCATACCCTTTTGAGTTGTTAAGGGGTTGGTTTATCGAATTTCATAATGGGGATGGTTGTATACAAGGTTTGGAAAGGTGAGTACATAGCATAATTCATACGATATGAACCAAAGATTTTTAACATAGTTTAATCACTTAGATCGAACACTTGAGTATGATTACATCCATCTTGGTAATCAACTCACCTTCACCATTTGTGTTTTATGTTGTGAATATTTTAAAATCATTAGATGATTCTCACTTAATTATATGTGTTTTATTTTTTATGTCTTATATATACTGATCATAAGAGTGGGAAATCTTATAAGACCAATTTTGTTTAGTTGAGTACCGCCTACTGCGGTGGTAATTTTCATGTAGTAGAGTATAAATGTCTTGGTTGAGAATTCCTTTGTGTTAGGAGTTTATTATTAGTTCGGCACCTTATGATCATGTGCATTAGTAAGAAGTGTCATCTCTCAAAGTGGGCATAGAGGTGAGTTATCACCCCCTCACTATGCTTGACATCATTATAAGCCTACCAAGAGGATTCATATTTTCATGAAGTTGATTTAGTTCTTCCTTAAATGGGAACTTGTTTTTGAAATGTTGTTTTGACCTTATTCCCTTGAGTTCATGGGATAAGTGTCTTCTAAATCTTGTTGAGAGAGAAGTTGTAGAATTGGATGAAATGATACATTTATTTTTATTAGTATTTTATTTTGGAAGTGAATGTAGGTTATGATACTACTCATGTAATATTTGTAAGTGAGTAGTGATTTGTCAACTGAAGTTGTGGTGTTACATTTTTATCATGTGAAGGTAATTAAGATTTTTGTTGTTGAGATGTCAGTTCCCTACTTTCCACTTGTGACTTTTTCCACAATACAAAGTTCAAGGGGTCCAATTGTCTTAGTATTTCTATTAAAAAAAATAGGCCACATCAATAAAATGTTTTTCCATTATTAAACATCCTTTTAGAACATTTTAATCTATTTTACTACATAGCTCCCAAAATATAACGTAGTGCCCTGGCTCAATTGACATATTTGCATAGTTTTTGAAGTCAACTAGCTCAATATTTTCTTTGGTCAAGAGTTTGGTAGCCTAATGAGTAATTATTTTTAAATCTTTCTCAATTGTCTTATCAATGATGATTGTAATAACAAGGTTAATTTGACATATATATGACAACTATGAAGTAGAATTGCAAAATTCAGTTGATCTTACAACATCACTAACCCTGTACATGTAAATCCTTGTATCGAGACAAAGGCAATAAAGGTTATAGATTCTCCATATCATAGAAAATTTAAAACACTATAATCTATACTTCCATGTATTTTGGTTAATTAAAACCAAAATTTCAAAGACAAATAGAAAAATGCCATATTATACATATACATATATTATACACACTGATATACATATGCATATAAAGTTTTAACTACTTTAAGTTTTCCATCTATATTAATTTCTAGGTATTTTTTGTATGCCACTATATGTCGTAATTATAAATATCTATAATTTTTTATGTATATTTTATTTTATTAATCTAAATAAAAAATGAATTATATGGTTTCAAACTAGGTTTAATTATATGAAAAATGCCATATTATACATATACATATATTATACACACTGATATACATATGCATATAAAGTTTTAACTACTTTAAGTTTTCCATCTATATTAATTTCTAGGTATTTTTTGTATGCCACTATATATCGTAATTATAAATATCTATAATTTTTTATGTATATTTTATTTTATTAATCTAAATAAAAAATGAATTATATGGTTTCAAACTAGGTTTAATTATATGCATATTAAGAAAAAAATTAGGTAGTTAGGGGAGCACATATCCATTTTAAAATCATTTTCAGGGTATATTTACTTGTAAAATTAATTAAAAAATTAATATTCATTGACAAATTTTTAAAAATAGGTTAAAAATTAGATGATTTCTCTAAATTTTTTACCAAAGAGTTTCAAAAAATAATAAATGATGCTAAAAGTGAGGGGGCATATGAGCAGCTTTTACTTTATATTTTCTAAAAATCCAAAGTTCCTCTTTAAATTTCAGATATTTTACTTATTTATATTTGACCATTTCAAAAAAATAGTTTAAATTTTTAATGTAGTGATCTCAAATAATCTATATAATTTGAAGGTTCTTATTTTCTAAGAAAAAAATGTTCATTACTCTTTTTTGACCGACCAATTCCATGCTCTTACCCTTGTTTCTTTTATTTTAATTTAGAACATTTTTTAATTAGATTTATATTTGTTTCTTTCTAATATAGTTTTTCTTCACACTCTTGGTTTACTCTATTTTGTTTTTAGATTTTAATCTTTGTGGTTGAATTCTTTGAAACTCGGTCAACCAATTATTGTAATTTTTTTGTTAGTAACATTTTTTTTAAAAATATTTTCAGGATTATTAAATTTTTATTTTATGGATAATATAGTTTAAACTTGGGTGAGGCCCTCCATTTCCTCAATATATCTAAAATGAAAAAAAAATCCTTCAACATAAATTTTGAAAAGATCTATAATTCATTATTGTAATTTGTTATATATTTATTTCCGAAATATATGTTGAGATACTCACATTCTATGTAGTTCAATGATTTTATGTGAATACTTTTTATTGAGACATGTACAAAGAAAATCCATTTATTATCCTAATTTATCCTTATAATGGTTGATGTCTTATAAATTGTAATTAATTTAAAGAAAATTAAATAAAAATCAAGATGATTTTTCTTTAAAATAGTGTTATAAAAACATTAATATGAAAAAAAAAGAAAAAATTTTATAAATTTGTAATGCTCCATATAATTTTATTATAATTAATATTTTTTTAAAACTATTTTCTAAAAAAATTTAAATATTACATCCCTGACACAAATATGGCACCAAAAATATAAATGATTTGATTTGAATTTTTTAAAGTCAATATGAAGAATTCAACAATACTCACTCATAATGTAAAGAGATATTGATCCACATGCCTTAATCACCAATCCAAATAGTTACAAGAGTTTTTTTAAATGGTATTTTTGGAATCTATTTATTAATTAAATATTTTCTATTTTTTATTGGCAGGTACACCCAATTCACGTATTTTGAATGTAAGTAGAGTATTTGTTGTATTTGACATGGGCATTGCTTCCATGAGAGCGCCTTTTTACATTTTATAAGTTTAATTGGCCAAAATTGGAGGATATTTAATTAATATAAATTATTTTCTCATCACAAACAACCACTTTATATTATGTTTCATAAATCTTTCTTTTACAAGATTTTTAATTATGTAGCATTAGATAGTTGGAGTTACAAGATTTTGCGCTTTTTATAATTTGTGTTCATGTTATTTTTACTCAAATCTATTCATTGATTGTATTTATATATAAAGTAGGATGAAGCTATCCCAATTGTAAATAAGATATATCAACAAAAAATTGTTGAGAGTGAAATTCAAACAACAAAAGAATTAGTAGAGCCCAAATAAAGGCAAGAGGTTTTTGAGATGAATCAATGCTTTTTTATCAGAGTAATAATAGATATTATCATTCTTTATGTTCTTTATTAATTTAATATTCTATTTTAATTTTATTTTCAAAATTAATATGATATTTTATTTCATTTTGTCAAGTAGTTTCTATAATATATATATTTTTAATATATTAAACTAAAAAATATATATTGTAATTTATATTAACCTTCACTCTAAAAATTTAGTTATCAACTTTTAATTGATGCCTTTACAAGATTTGTTTGTATATTTATAAATATTATCTTTATTTAATGTAAAGAAATTAATTAATTAAATTTTAATAATTGATTTTATTATACAATACAACAAAATTAAAGATATCAATTGGTAAATTTAATTTATTTACATGATTTTAATATTGTCTACATAACATTAAGGATATTATCATATAAATGAAAAATAACCTTTTTTATCTTGATATTGATTGAGAGTAGTCCAATAACAATGGAGAATCCTAATATATAACTTATTTCAGCATCTAAATCCTCTTCTCCTACTTCACTTGCTTTTATAAACTTAATATATTATTTTCCTACTTCACTTGGCTTTATAAATTTAATACATTATTTATTTTACATGAGTTTTCCATTGTCTATGGAAAATGAAACATAGTCCTATGACATCATCAAATACATGAAAGACAATTTTTCGTATCTTAAAATTGAATGAGAGTAGTCCAATAACAATAGAGAACCCTAACCCATAACTTAACCCCACTACCACTTCCCATCATTCGATTTCAGTATCTGAATCCTCTTCTTCTGCTTCACTTGCCTTTCCACCACCGTGATTTGGAAAAGAAAGGTTTCCAATATTGTTTATGAAGGGAATGCCATATAGATGGGCATTGCCTATGAAAGATGATTCATCAAAAGTTAGAAACTGTCCTCCATGAGGTACTTTTCCCTCAAGCATGTTGTAGGAGACATTGAAGAATTGCAAATAACTGTGAGATTGAAGTTCCAATGGAATTTTTCCATTCAATTTATTTTGTGAAAGATCCATAGACTCTAGTTGAGCCATACCTCCCAGTGTGTTTGGAATTTGGCCGCTAAAATTATTTCTAGAAAGATTGGGGCCTTTCAGATCTTGAAGGAATCCCATTTCTGGGGGAATCTTCCCTATAAAATTGTTACTTGATAGATTCATAAATTAGAAAATTGTAAAGACTGTCTCATATTCCAGAAAGCGGTCTTTTCTGGAAAAGGTTATGTGATTCTTACACTCAATGTCCTTTGTAAAATAACCAATCTGCAGTGCACCACTCTGTGATGCATTGACCATTGCCCTTAAACTTGTCACACTAGATGGAATACACCCTGATAGTTTGTTGTGAGAAAGGTCTAAGATTTGAAGATGTGGGAAGGCAATTATTTGGGGAGGAATATTAGCTTGGAATCTATTGGAGTTCAACATCAAAATCTCCAGTTTTGACAGATTTTCAATCCACTGGGGAATGGTACCTTTCAAATCATTATTTCCTAAATCCAAAATTTGGAGAGAAATGCAATTTGCTATGGATGAAGAAATAGCCCCTTGAAGATGATTATCATTCAGACTCAATGTCTGAAGATTTTTGTGATTTCCAAATGCTGGCATATCACCTTGCAGATTATTTGTAGCCAAATTAAAAATTACTAGACCCAAACAGTTCCCTGTAAACTTTGTTAGAAAAGTACCGCTAAGCATATTACTTGACAGGTCAAGAACTCGCATACCTGTGGTGCACATGGAATTTGGAATGCTTCCGCTGAGATTATTCCCTCGCAAAGATAAAAGCTCAGCTCCATGAAGATAAGTCCCAATATCTGAAGGAATTGAATCTATAAACTTATTATCTTCCAGGTCCAGCTGCAAAACACCAACAGGTGGCAGAGGAAGAACACCTTCTAAGCTGTTATTGTGCAGATCCAGGAACGCCATATCTTTGGGTGCCAGTTTGGATGGCAATGAACCCATAAATTGGTTACATGAGAGGTTGAGACTATAAAGCACAGGAAGATCCCATATCCATGTTGGAATATTTCCTGCTATACTATTCCCAGATAAATCCAGGTCATATATGTAATATTGATTAAAAAGAAATGAGGGAAATTCAGGTAAATTACAAAAAGCCAGTACTAGCAACCAGAACTTCTCAAACTTGGGAACCCAGGTTGAACCAATGCTCACAGTTAAATGATTGTGAGAAAGTACCATTTGTTCAAGTCCAGTGAGATTATCAAACAAGGAAAGGGAAATCGGGCCGCTTAATCTATTGGAGTAGAGCAAAAGGGCTTTTAAGCTAACAAGATTTGAAATTGTGGAGGGAATCATTCCGTTCAATTGGTTGTCACCAAGTTGAAGATGAACAAGGGTGGAAAGATGACCTAAACAAGGGGGTATTCCTCCTGTTAAGTTGTTGGAAGACAGATCCAAATGAACAAGCTTAGACAAGTTGTGTATGGATGAAGGAAGTCGTCCGGATAGCCCGCAATCAGATAGGCGGAGATATGTAAGATTGGAGAGAGTGGGTACAACGTCCCCCCACTCCTCTGCTGTTGAAGTGCTGTCCACTCCATCCAGAGATAGGTGTTCCAATCTTGTCAGATTTTTTAGCCAGCTTGCCAACCTGGGACTCTGCAACCTTGCTGGATTGCCCCTCGAGCTCAACTCCAAAGAGCAGAGATTCCACAAGTTTCCCAATCTCGCAAGAATTTGACCATGGAAACCACTGGAATGCGTTGAGACGAATTGTAACCGAGATTCAGATGTTCTAAATCTCACCTCTCAGAGTGAAACCTGAGAAATCCAGTAGTGTAACATGGCCACCCAAATGGCGGCTGCAACCAACACCTTCCCACTCGTAGCAATTGAACCCCTCCCACGATTGTAAATTGGTGGAGTTGGAGTTATCTTCAAGAGATGGCTTGATCTGCAAGAGGTAATTTCTCTCATGCAGTGGGCATTGAATTCCAACAGTACTAGTAGCCGACAAGAAGAAAAAGAACAACAAACTCATAATTACAATGCATGTCATGATTTATAAGCATCGGGGATAAATCATTTTTCCATTTAGGGGAAAGGTTCTAGTAGCTGCACACCCTAACGTTGGACAGTGAATTAAGGTGTTATAACATCACATTAGACTTTGAAAATTTTATCCATTTTAATATGTCATCTTAATTACTTATAACTAAGCTTTCAAGGTCTAACACATTATACATTTTACGAAGTTAACTATTTTATCACGAAAGGTCATAAAACATACTTTTTAAACCTATGACCAAAACATAACTTTTAGAACACCATTTCGTAATCCCCAAAGAACCAATAACCAAAAATTAAAAAAACCATTCATAAAATAATAATACATACATTTATATTTTAAAAAGCCCTATTAACAAACCCTTCTCATCCAACCCAAATGATTGTAATCCTAATTAATTTACCCCTACACCCAAATATAAGACAAAAACCCTAAAATCAAGTCATTTTGAGTTCATAGAAAGCTAAGTTCCTTCCTAACAGCGGCCACCATGCCCTCTCTGAGCACTGTAAATCTCTATCGAATCTCTCATATCAGTGGAAGAGAGATTCTCATCAAGGGCATATAGTGGAAGTATTTGGCAAATGGGGAATCACCGAAGAGAAGGATGACTGCTGAGTCTGGAGAGGGGACACAGTCAGTGATGTAGTTAGAGAGAGGATGCAGACTGCGTTGAGAAATTAAGGAGGGCAACCCCCATAGTTGAGGCCCATGGAACCATGATGAAAGAACCCAGAATATACTGGATCAAGGACAAGTATATAGAAATAATGCAAGGATGGTAAAGAAAGGAGTAGCCACCTTTGCTTTGTAAAGACAACTTCATCTGTGCTTTTTTTTTAGCTTTGAATTTCTGAGGTTCATGAGATCTCTTTGTTGGATTATATTTTCATATGATTTTAATCAGAAGTAATTTTATTTCATGGTAATGTTGTAGCATATGAGTTGGAGTGGTAGATACCTCCACGAGATGTATCCTTCATGCCTTGCAATTTTAAGATTATGGTAGGGCATGGTCATGGGATTTTCACTGGTGTGATAGCAGTCATACAAGGATATAGTAATCAACCTTCTATGCATCTGAATGAATTTTCATGTGGTTGTGCTCTCAATCTCTATTTTTAAGGTTCCTTATTAGTTGCCACTTTCTTTTTATTGGTTGTCTTGTTTGGCATATCCACTCTCCAATATTAGCATGTAATCTATCTAGTCTAGCCCTTCTATACTTGGTTTTATTATTTTTATATCTCAACGTAGGATCTCTCTTCTTAGAAGATTTTGAAAATATTCATTTCTATTTGTTTGTGACAAGATGATAAAATACATGATGTTTTGGGTCACTTTCAGAAGGAATTTGAAGGAGGCATTTCAGCTGAAAATCTTGGCGAGTGCAAAAATTTGGCAATGAGAAATATGAGAAGTAGATTGCAATTTATTTCCCTGTTTGGTCCCTCATGACATTATCATTGTATTTAGTATTAAGGATAAAAAGCTTATAATGTTGTACATTATTTTGAAAAATTGAAAGATTACTTTTTGATAATTCTTTAAAGGAACACATAAAAAAATATACTTATTTTATTAATCTTCTCGAAACCATTTATTTTCTATAGATGGCTTGCAAAAATATGAGTAGAAAGATCCTTACCATCTTGTTTTGCTTTACAAATGTGATCCTATGTACCTTGTAGGTTTTTACATTGGGTCTTTATACCCAGTTTCAGTGCCCCTTGTTTCTATGTTGTTTTTAATCAATACATGCTAACCTGAAAATGTGTATGAAATCCTTTTGAGTATGGCTACAAGAGAGACGCATCCATACAATTTCCAGGTTTACAAAAAAGATGCACCCATACAGTTTGCAAATTTACTTTGGCATTCAAATCAAAAGTTGTTATTTTTGTGAAATAGCATCATTGTTTTCTTTCATTATACTATTTTTGATACATTTAATTGAAATGAATTTGGTTAATCCTTCATTCTACTATTATATATGCATTTATAAATAAAAATAAAAATTAGTTTTCAAATTACAAACTGTATTTATAGTGCATGTTGCTTATATTTGATTTAGGTCTATTGATTTTGCTTTTGAAGATAGATTTTGGACAACTGGGTTCATTTCTAAAATAATATTTATAGTCATAAGTTATAATATATATTGTTTCCAGTCCCATTCATTTGAATTCTCCCATTTGGGTGTAATGAGATATGTTTGAATAGTCATAAGTTTTTTTTAATCTCGTTGATTGTAGACTATTTACCATGATCGTGTTTGAAGATGAATGCAATTTTATAGTCAATCATGGCATTATTTCATTGAAATATATCTTATGTTTTTAAACACAATTCATTATTAGAAATTAATTTTTCTTCTTCAGCGCATTATGTTCTTTGAATCAATTGACACTTGTAATTAATGTTTGAAAACTAACTAGCATTTTTATGCTCGAATAATATTTTTTTATCATTGAATAATATATTTATGAAGGTCATCAGATGGTTTGTAGCAAAATGAAGGGAAGTGAGGAGGAACTAATTTATCACGGTTCTATGGTGAGGTTTTCTCAAACCTCACTAAGGCAAGGAGATATGTTTATAATTTTTTTCTTGTAACTTGAGTTATACATGTATATTAAATTCAATTTGCTAATATATTAAAATAAGTCATGCATCCATAGACACAAATAAATTACATGCCCTCAATGTGTATGTGTATGTTCAATATGTGCATTTATATATGTGTATATGTCTTAGTGTGCACTTTAAATACATGTGTGTGTGTGTGTGTGTGTGTGTATATATATATATAACACATACATACATACATACGTGTGTGTGTGTGTGTGTGTGTGTGTATATATATATATATATATATATATATATATATATATATATGACACACAAACACCAGCCTTGAATGTATGTTTAAATATACATACACATACATATGTAAAAAATATACATACATGTGTTTAGATATATGTATGTATATGTCTATATATGTATGTGTATGCATGTTTAAATATACATGCACATACATATATAACAAATATGCATACATGTGTGTGTATAAGTATGTGTATGTGTATATATGTATGTGTATGTATGTTTACATATACATACACATACATATATACTCATACACATATGCATAAATATAAATACACATACATCATTACAATTAGCAACTTAGAGACCAATGAAAAAAAAAAAATTAACTTAAAATGGAAAAAAATAGGTGATATTAAATTAAGTTTATACAAGTTTTCTGTTCATAGAACATAAAAGTTTCAGAATATATTGGGCAGTAGTATGGCGTCCTAAAAAATTCTTAGTATCTCCTATTACTATGATTGTATCAAACCATTGCTTCCAAAAAACAATGCTATGAAATGATTAAAACAATGATGGAAATGTGAATTCTTCTTCAAGATTGTGTGGTTTTTCACTACCCTATTTTAAAGCAATCATTGTTGTGTCCTCCTTTGTGGGTGTGTGAAGGAAACAACATTATGGATTGCATGAGAAAACTACATTTGACTTGAAGGAGAATACATGGTTTTTAAATCATGTGAATGCATCCCTAATTATATGGTAAAATGAATTACCATTGAAGAAGCAAACTACATTTGGTTTGTAGGAGAAGAGGGGCTGCAGGGTTGAAAATTAGTGACATTTGCATATTGTGGATTGACAATGTTATATAAATCCAACATGATTGGGTGTTGTGAAGGAAGAGGATTTTCTCCACTGCTTAGACGCCTTTGAATTTGTATCTCCTTTTCAATCCTATCTTTATCCCATTGAAGTTTGTCTTGCTCTTTTTTTCTCTTTTTCTCATTGTTGTTTCATCTTCTTCAAGTCCGTTCTTTGTCTTTTCAACTCTCTTTCTAGTTTTCTTGATTCCCTCTATTCTTATTCAAGAATTTTATTTGCCTTCCTCTCCTTTATTTGTTATTTTTTTCTTAATTTTATCTCCTAAAAATCCTTCTTTTATGCTTCTTTTTGTTCAAGCAAGTGAAAGTACTCATCTGATGTAATAATTTGTGATTGTTTGCTCAATTTGATAGTCCCATTGTTTGTGAGAACTGCTCTCTAACCAACCCTATCAATTGGTAGTTTTAGGAAATTACCTAATGACCCACTCACTCATTTTACTAGTTATTTATTTTTGGTCTGTTCTTGCAGGTCTTCTATATATTTATCCAACAATTCCAAATATGTAGCTTTGAGATGACATTCTTCCAATTCTTCATAGTTGTAAACTATTCCACATGGAATGGTAGGAGGCGATGGTATAGAAAGTGATACATCATCATTCAGGATATCGAGGGAAATTTCCATATATTTTGTAGTCCATATTGCTCTTTTTTATACATACTCTCCAGGTTGTCATAAAATCTTATAACTATGCTTGACCTAAGCATGACTGCTCTATCATGATCTATTCCTTCTATAGTCCTTAAAGATAGATCTAGATGCCTATTTTTGAACCCTTCCCACCAAGATCTACCAAGAAAACCATCCTTGAAAGGAGTAGGCCTTGTTTCACATATGTATGCTACTTGAGCCTTTAGTGCTCTAATTTCTAGCTCATGGCCCATATCTACCATGTCTTGTCACCATTGCATAATTTCCATCTCTTCTTCTTTTTTTAGAATGGTTCTTGGTCCCTTGCACTTGGTTGTTATGAGACCCCACAACTAGGCTATCAATGTACTTAGAGGGGTATCCCAATTCATTACAACAGTCCTCATGGATAGTCCATTTTTTTATGTCCCTTATTACTTATTTCATGTCATTGTCTATCCACTCTTTTATGAAAGAAACTTTCTTTAACGTACCAACATTATATCCATTAATTTTAACATTCTGCTCAATATCTTTTGATGGATGGAGTGGAGGCTCTTCAAGTGTATTTGACACAATTTCTTCTATTGGTTTCATAGCATCATTGTCCTCCTCAGAGTCAGGTACATCAACCTATTTCACACCCTTTTTTGGGGGATTCATACGTGATTTATGCACTGAGATCTTCCATTTCTTCTTTTGCATCATGATGATCTGCAATAAGAAACATTCAATAATAAACATTCAGTAAAAAACTAAAAGTTGACCATCTTAAATTATGTCTAGGTAAGTGTGTAAACCTTCTAGGCTCCCTATCTATAATGAGAAACATTGAGAAATAAACAATTAGTAATAAAATTTTTGCTATATGATCAATCCAGTTGAAAATCTTGACATATGGCCAACAATAGTGTAAACCTGTTAGGCTCTTATTTTAAGAGAGCCTGGTCAGTTTACACACTTACCTAGCCATATTGAGTTTTGGACACAACACAGATCAACCTAAAATGAGCCTCAGATGATTATCTTTTAGAGTTTTTGTGATATATTTGGATTAGGGTTACGTTAATTTGGATAGGGTGAGGAGGGTATGTTAAAGGGGCTTTTTCAAATATGAATATATGTAATAATAGTTTATGAATGGTTTTTTCATGCTTGGCTATTGGTTCTTTTTGGGTTAGGAAATGGTGTTTGAAGGGTTAAGTTTTTCTTGTTATAAAGTGAAGATTCATCCTATCAGCTATATTATTAATATTATCAGATCCTAAAAAACCATGATGTCATTATTATTACTTCAATACTCATTATGCCTACAGGTATTCTACTACTCTCAAAGCCCTGCCACAATCGAACAAGACATTAGTATTATATTATATTTGGGCTTATGTATGCTTGCATATATAACATCATTATAGGTAATTCTATATAGAATAAGAAATATGGGATATAAATAATTTGGCCTAGTTGAACCACAAACAAACTACCTAATGTGTCCTAGTTTCTATAGTTTATTTTATAAGCTGTATCCAATCTTGTTGTCAAGTAGTAGAGATATCTCTCAAAAAGCTATGCCATAATAACAACATGACAAAAAAATATAGAGAGACATTGAGTTGCATTTCACAGGCCCAATAACTCACAATAGATCATAATATGGTTTCACAATAGTCTATTTATTATTGAGCCAAGAGTTGAATTAAATATGGACCTCTGGTGTATAAGAATTATGGTTAGTTATTGAGTGCCTATGTTGAAAGTCAAGTTGAAATTAGTAGTTATGTACTAGTCAACTCAATTTCCCTTCACAAGAAGTGTATGTTACAACCTCTGGAATGTAACATTTATGGTCAGTTATTAAGTGTTAGTATTAAAATTTGTGTTGGTGTCAGTGATTATATGCTTGAAAATTAAATTGACCATCATGTTGAGAGTATGTTAGCATGTTTGATCTGAGGATAATTTGGGTCTAGAGTCATCCTCCACTAATGAAGTATGTCTTTCTATGGAATAATATAGCATGTATTGATAATCTCATGTGACAATTTAATTTATTGTGTTTTTCCATTATCTCGTTTTGCATTTGTACATGATAATTTGATTCACAACAGTGTTACATGAAAACTCTATCTAGCATTCACACTAGCTAGAAAAAATCATTGGGCATATATTTAGGGAATGTACATCTTGCCAATAGGATTTTGTGGTAGCTATGGGGGTCTGTGGGATATTTATTTGTTAAAAAATAGGCCTTAAATTGTTTGTGTGTGAAAACACAATTTTATTTGAGTAAAGAGTTACAAGGAGAAATGATACAAATTAAAGTTCAAAATTGTTCAAGAAAAAATATTTTTGTTGAAGGTAAAGCATCCACTAAAGTAGTTCATTGAACTTCATAAAGACTCATCGTAATTAGGTAGTTTGTGGAATATAGAGCTAACATTCATAGTAAAGATAAAGTCATATGGAGCTAATAGTCATAGTAGAGATATTTATTATGTAAAATTTTGAAAAATATAAAAAATAGTGTTCATAATTTTTCTTGACTCTTTAAAAATAAAGTAATTAAGAAAGATGACTCTTTAAAAATAATGTTAACTGTTGGCAATATTTTGTATTTGGGAGGGCCAATTGATATGAAAATTCAATTTCATTTAATAAATATTGTGTATACTAAAATTTAAGGTGGAAATTCAAAAATAAATAGAGTCAGAGCTATTTCAGATAAAATCATATTATTATAGACTATTATTTCCAACCTGGGATTGATGCAGAATGCACTTATCTACCAAGTTGTTTTATTGTAAGACTGTGAATCCTCTTCTACTTTGTGTTGTGCTTGTATGTATATACTTTGTAACTCATAATCTATTCTCTTTGCTATGATGAAATAATTTGTCTATATGAATTATAATGAAATTGTTGGAGAGTCTCATATGCATTGTAGGTATGTATGTGTGCTTTTAAGTACATTGAAAGGGTCATTCTTATCATATTTCATGTATTTGTGCAAACTTCCACTTTGTAAGAGTGTGTCAATCCATGTTAACTGTACTCCCATTGCACTATATGGTGTATACTTATTATTGTTGACTTCTTCAATCAAAATGTTCACTGAATTTATTAAATATTTCCATCAACCTCTTTAATATAAGCTGCAATTGATTTTTTTTGGCATGAAATCTCCAGAGACTTGATATTCCAAGCTTCAAAAATGTTATTGCTAACCTTTGAAATTTACAACAACAATGTTTTGATTTTCTTAAGTTTTCAAAATGTAATGTATCCATTAGAAATATTATATCTCATCTACTACATACAAATGTTTAATTAGCTTGTCCTTGAATCACCATATGAGGCGTTGCCATATTATATGGATTGTTTCCAAATGAATTGGTATGTTATGTTTCTATAATGTAAAAATACAATCTCTACTTTGGAATGTTATGCTATCTAGATAAAATGTAATAGCTTCTCATATGTACATTTCCTTGATGGAGGCTTGTAATATATACTTTCAATATAGGGTGTCAATTTCATGAATAGTGGTTGCCCTAATTATTCCATGATTGCTATGTTACATTGCCAACTACTTGGATTATTTTGCCCATAATCACACCATTATACTTTCCTCATGACCTTTATGATGATTTCTTTAAGTAGTTCATAGGTATGGGTTAGCGTTGTAAAGCATATTCTTAACTTGTTTGAATGCAAGTTGTTTGTTGTCAACTAATACTATAAATGTTAATTGCTCTAGATTTAAGATTGATGAGTGGGAATTAGATGATTTCCTCAAACAAATTCATGCTAAGACCAAACAAATGGTATGCATTTTCAGCTACTACACTTGAAGGTGAATTTGAGTTGTATTATTTTTATTTTGATGCTAATATATTATGACATGCATTGTATTAGGATAAAAAAGTTGGTCGGAATTACTCATTGCATAAAAGGGCTCAGTTTAGAGATTACCCTCACCCCCTCAGAGATCGATCGAAGAAGCTATATGGAGCATCAACTACTGGGGTTGGTATTCCCACTATTTTGAGATAGCTATCCCATGTTCGTAAATAACCAGGGGTGCAATTCCAGTGTGAGATTGATTATTTACCGAATAAATATGGAGAAAAGGGGACAATGTGGGTAATTTTATTTATGTTTTATGTATTTTTAATGCCTAATTTAATATTCTTGTCGCATATGTAAAATGCTCAATATTTGAAAACTTTGCATTCATATTTTAATTTTTTACTTCTTATTTAATAATGCAAGAGGAGGGGGTGAAAAAAAATGAAAGTGAAGAGGGTGTCCATGAACCGCCTAATGACTGTTTATCAAGAGATGTATGGGAGCCTTTGGTTGCCATTAATGTTTGATTGCTCCTCATGTTAAATAATGTTTCTTTCTTCCCTCTTACAACAATCAAAAGTATAATAATTTTGACACGCCATACATTTTTATATGTTGTTTTTTTATTTGTGTTTT
>JARHVA010000312.1:927500-975000 GCA_037957365.1 Torreya grandis | reverse complement strand
TGGGTTTTTATAGGGTGTAGAATATTCTTAAATGAATTACAATATTAGAAACTATAGTTAATTATGTATTTTACCTGGATAGTATTAACTGTAGACATTATTTCTAGTATGAGATAGAAAATAATGTAAGATTCATTCATACATTTGATGGAATAAATGTATGCTTTCGTTACTCTTATGTTTAGCATGTTATGATGTGTTTATTAGTAGGATGAAAAATATATTAATCTTGTGTTTGAATTATATTTGACTAATATGCATTGCTGATATTAAGTAATGAGTGAGATAGACTCACTAGCTTACTAACATCACAATGCTAGATGAAGGCAGTTTGATTAAGTAGGTGTGTGAATTTTAACCAATCTATAGATCGCTATTATTTATTATTCTTAAGGACTTTGATAAAATTATGTTTAGTGAGACATTTTTATTTCATGAGTATGATTTACATGTTTGTGTGATATCTTGAAATATAATAGATTTTCTATTATACACTACATGTTTAGTTTTAAAAATTATATAACACACTGGTACTTGATTATCTCTTTGGATTCTTGCGCCATCACTATCTACGTATCCATGAAGGGAATACCATTTCCTGATAGGATTATTATGAAGGATCATTAGTCCATGGTTGGTGTGGAAAAGTGCTCGGATGATGTTCTCCCTCCCCATAATAGTACTTACTAGGAGACAACACTTGAGATTGACATAGGTACTGGAGAGTCTGGGGAACTCATGCTCCAAGGAGCCATGTATTTTATTTATGTACATTATATTATGTTTTATTTATATTTATAAATATTATCATGAAGAGTTTTAATTAACTATTTACTAAGGATTGATAGTAGTGACTGTGTTCTGAACCAACAATGGCTAGATATTTCTAATTACTTTCTATGTTTATATCATGATGTGTTTTCTTATGTTGATAAATGATCTAAGATGTATGACCTGGTATTTTTTAATAGTTATCTCTCTTAGAGTATGTTGTATGATCATTGCTTAGATTCTCATGGTGAAATCTATTTATAGTATATGTGTTAATTAAAAAAATTAACCCCAACCAGATTATTACATGTGGTATTAAAACTATGGCTCAAACTCTAGGACTTAATGAGTCCATTAGAATTTTAGTGTCTTTATATTCACAAGTGTGAACCTAGTGACATGAACTATTTCTCTCGTATTTTGGATTTGTGGCACCTCAGTACAAAACCATGTTACACCATGAATGAAGTTTTGAGACTTGATAAATCTTCTTGTATGGCTTGGTGACTATTGTAAGTATGAGACATTCATGAAATGTATATGGGGAACATTGACTATATACCCTTAGGAGTACTCATAGCCTTTTGAGTTGTTAATGGGTTAGTTTATTGAGGGTCCTAATGGGGATGATTGTATACAAGGTTTGGAAAGGTGAGTACATAAAATAGTTTATACAATATGAATGAGATATTTTTAACATAGTTTGATCACTTAGATCAAATACCTTAAGTATGATTACATCCTTATTAGTAATCAATTCACCTTCACCAATTGTGTTTTATGTTGTGAATATTTTATAAGTATAAGATGATTCTCACTTAAGTATATGTGTTTTAGTTTTTGTGTCTTATATACACTAATCCTAGGAGTGGGAAATCTTATAAGACCATTTTTGTTTAGTTGAGTACCACCTAGTGCAGTGGTAATTTTCTTGTAGTAGAGTGTAAATGTCTTGGTTGAGAATTCCTTTATGTTAGGAGTTTTTTTTTGGTTTGAAACCTTATGATCATGTGGATTAGTAGTAAATCTCATCTCTCATAGTGGGCATAGAGGTGACTTATCACCCCCTCACTATCCTTGACATAAGTATAAGCCTACCAAGAGGATTCATATTTTCATGAAGTTCATTTAGTACTTCCTTAAATGGGAACTTGTTTCCTAAAATGTTGTTTTGACCTTATTCCCTTGAGTTCATAGGATAAGTGTCTTCTACATCTTGTTGAGAGAGAAGTTGTAGAATTGGATGGAATGATGCATTTTTATGGATTAGTATTTTCTTATGGTTGTGGAAATAGGTTATGATGCTTCTCATGCAAGATTGGTAAGTGAGTATTTATTTCTCAACTGGATTTGTAGTGTTATATTTTTATCATGTGAAGGTAATTAAGAGTTTTGTTATTGAGATGTTAGTTCCCTACTTTCCACTTGTGATTTTTTCCATAATATGAAGTTCAAGGGGTCCAATGGTCTTAATTTTTTTAGAAAAAACTTAGGCCACATCAACAAAATATTTTTCCATTATTAAACAACATTTATTCATAACCTTTTCATCTATTTTACTAGTAAGCTCCTAAAATATAATGTAGTGCCCTATCTCAGTTGACATATTTGCATAATTTGTGAAGTCAACTAGCTCAATATGTTTTTTGATCAAGATTTTGGTAGCCTGCTCAACAGTTATTTGTAAGTCTTTCTCAGTTGTCTTGTTAACATTGATTGTAAGAGCAAGTTTTTTCTGGAATATATATGACAACTATGGAGTAGAATTGTAAAATTCAATTACTCTTACAATATCACCAAGCATGTTCCTAAAAATCCTTGTATGCAGATAAAGGCAATAAAACTTCTATATTCTTCATAATACAAAAAATCCAAACACTATAATCTAGAGTTCCATGTATTTTGGTTAAATAAAACCAAAATTTTAAATACAAATAGAATAATGAAAAGTGAAAACTGAAAATTACGTATTGTGAAATGATAAGGCAGAACACACAAGTAAATGTTGTGAAAACAATCATAGAATCCTACCCAACTTTCACATTTGTTAGACCAACATGTTCAGATTCTGTATAGTGAGCATTAGCTACATTATGATTCAATTTCAAGTCTTCAATATGCAGATAGAGTCGAATGAATTCAAAATATGTCAGATCATTTTGAGTCAAAATGACATTTTCACACCTAGATGCTCTAGATTACTCTTTTCTATCAATTTTATTACACGAGACACGTGCCTTTTTTATTTTGTGTTGAAATCATCCTAAATGGGATAATGGTCTTAACACATCTAACATCACATCCTAATTCTAACCCAGTAAAATTTTGATCCAATAATATGACATTTTAATCAATTTGATTAATTTATGCACTAAGGGCCAATATTTGCACCAAAAGTGACTAATCATGCTTAAGACTAATCAATTGGAATTAAGAGCTTAAGTTAATTTTCCATGAAACTTGTTGAATAATTCTTTTTTGAAAATTGATATTGAATAAATGCATCATCAAATGACATCGTTTCTTGGAAAGACATCCCTAGGCCATAAATACATAAAATATCAGGATTAATCCCTCCCATGCCTCATTAATTCCTTTCATGCCACTTTAATGCCTCTATATCTCAAATATTTATGATGGAATTTATTGAATTTGGCCTCCAAAATTGGATGGATCTTTAGCCACACATCTTCATCTTGAGATGGACAGTTCAAGTTCATTTTGAAAATTTGAAAAAATCTATAAATAGGAGGTCTCACACTCATAATTTTAAACTCTCTTTGTGTAATGTTATAATGCTAAAAATCTCCCCCAATCTATTGCGATTAGTGTTATAATGTCAAACTGTTGAACCAAAACAAGCCAAAGCCACAAGACAACGGTGCCAAGAGGAGATAAAGGTAGCCACACTCCATTGATGAAGATCTTTTGAAGCACAAATTGAGCAAACTGAAGGAGACTTTTAGAGTAATCAAGGATTTGGTGAGAAATTATTGTTTTTTGTTCATATTTCTCATTTCTTTCCATTTCTAGTTATGTTCTCAAATGGGTTTTCCTCACTAAGTTCCCTCTATTGACTAGGCCTAGAGATGTTATGCTAGTTAGTGTGTTTCTTTCATTTTATTTTCATTTTAGAACTAGCATGACACTAACCATCCTCTCTTGAGTCAAATTCCTAGTCTAGATAATAACACACCTAGTGGGACCTAGCATCACAAATTCAATCAACAATAACCTACAAGTGACTTACTAATCATTTCCTAGTAGGATCTTGGAGTGTGGAAGTAAAATAGGTAAAAATTTGAGTAAAAGTCCATTTTTTTGGAATTCATGGTTCTATCCCTACAGAGTCACTAGTTTTTCCTCTAGACTATAATCCCACCACTGAGACAGTCGCAGGATCACGTAAGCAAATCATGGTAAGTGACAATACCACAACTCTCGTAGTCATGGGATTGCTAACTCGAGTCATGAGATTGCCTAACCGAGTCATGGGATTGATGACTTGACTTGTGGGATTATCAACCTGACTCATGGGATTTCCTAACTAAGTCATGGTATTGTCAATTAATCATTAGCAGTTAAGCAACAATACTATAACTCTCATAGTGGTAGTACTGCCCTAGAATTAGAGGGGTTGTTGACCCAAGTAGAAGGATTGTGATTCCCATTCAACCAACCCATATAGTGATATTTCCAATCCAAATATCAATATTTTGAACCCAAATAGTGGGATTGTTAGACTTAATAGTGATATTATGGATTTTTGCTAAATTACCCTGAATAATGATATTGTCTGTCTGAGTCAGATTTTTGTAGAGTCACGGGATTGCACTGTATAGTAGTGGGATTGTACTATGTGAAAAGCATGAGAGCTCATTTTCCAAATATTATTTGCTCAATCTCATAAGTGATTCAAAGCAGGCAGTCTTAATCTTATTTTTGCAGGTTGAAATGTTCATTTAGAAGTTAATTTGGGTGTTTTTAACTAATCATACGCTTCAATTTGGGGTTTAAAAATAACTTGGTTAAAATTATGCACACTTCAAATTTGGTCTTAAATGAACATGATAGTCTTCACACATTTGGTACTTGAGGCCTAAAACAAATTTAGCATGCTAAGTCTTGAACACTTCAAACTTTGGGCTTGAAACGAACATAGTTGATTATTGCTTCATATAGTATTTTTGGTACAATATTTATAAGTTTTTACATATTAAAGAGAAGGTGATAAAATAACATCACCACACATTTTTTTGAGTTCTTTTAAATTCAACACACTTCAATTTTTTACAAAGTTATTATCATTATTTGCCTAAATTAGATTTGTTTGAGCAAATAGGGAGTTGTGTGTGTATGCTCTCCCATTTATCCCCATTAGGGATCTTTTGGAATCAAAAGATCCAAACTCATTAAAAAGAGCCTTAGTCCAAAGTTGTAAAAGAGAAGTTACGAAGGATCTCCCCAATACCTGCATGGCTTGGGGGACCTAGAAACAATCTTTAAAGCTTTTTTACTTGGTTTTTTATTTTCATTGCATCTTGGCTTGTGAGGGGAATTCATTACCTCCCACAAGATTTTTAGGGAATATATGACCTAGGGCATCATCTCATGGAATTATCTTCAACCCATCTCCATGGGGGATATATAAATTGAGATCACCCCACTGGGATTGGAGGTTTGAGCAGTTAAACCTTCTCCTAGCACTGGGGCTAAGCCTAAGATGTATAAGCACATTAGACATCACACTACACTAATCATGTGATGGATGTAGTGGTTGTAAAAAGGGATAGAAATTTTAAAAATAAGCTAAGTTTCGTGGACCCAATTGACGTGTTACTTCTCTTTCATGTTGACCTGAAAGTCTTATGCATGGGATCCATCTAGAAACATTTGAAAAACAATTAGTTTAACTAACCCCACTTTTCCATACCATGTTAGTTTAGGATTTAAGATGATTAGTTAGTTAATTTGTCTTTATATTACTTTGTTTTTGCATGGAGTCAAAAATTAGTGTTAACAAAAATGACATAACCAAACACATTGTCCCAAAATTTCTTTGAACAAGGAAGTGTTATGCTACGCAAGTGAAAAACATCTTCTTTCTTATGAAAAATCATCATCATACACTTTATGTCATATCCTCCAATTTGGTTCAGTTATGCTACCCATTTGAGTCTAAAACTTTTTCCGCATTTTGTTTAAGCCCCTCATTTATAGTTTAAATTCAAAATTGGACTCTTCCAAGTTTTAAAGGTTAATGTCTTAAATTAGGCTTGTCACTTTGCACTTGACTTATTTTAAAGTGAATTCAATTCCCAATTTGAATTGATTGCCATTTTTAGAATCAACATCATTATCATCATTTAGTAGAACTCAATTCATCTTACATATCACTCACGCTTTGAGTCCTAGGCTACATTTTATACTATCCATCCTATTTCACCTTTTGTCTTAAGTCCATTGTATAGCACACTTTTGCCTTATAGATTTGTCCAAATTTGTGTATGGGTATCATTTGAGTTGAGGAGAGTAGGGTTATGTTGTCAAAATAATGTTAAAACCATTTTTCCCTTAGAGTCTTGAAATAAACATTTATCACACATTTTGATCACTTTAGCATGGTTACATCATTCAAATTATTTTGAAATTTGTTTCGTACACCTTTTTGAATAGATTCCAAGTTGTTTAAAAGTTCTAACCATATTTAGTCTTCTTTGAGAGCTTTTGTCTATCATGGTTATGCCATTCACCTTTGCCTAGTTGTTGACCCCTAAATTTTGTACAAGTATTGTTGCAATCTTAGTTCATGGTACAGAGGGACCATCATCCATTTTATCACAAGTATCAACATGACACAAAGCTTACCAAGTGTAGGAGGAAAATGGCATAAGAGACCCAACGTGAGAGGACCCAGTCAAGGAAGAATGTGTCACAAGGGACCCAAGAAGAGAGGACTCAGAACAAGAAATGGAAGACTAGGGGAGCATGTGGGAAGCAGAGTGTGATGAACATGGGAGTAGTTAGAAGAATACCTCAAGTAGGACACTTTAAACCCACTGATCAGAGGTTACATAATAGATTATATGGAAAGGAATACTTGGTCACCAGAACATAACATAGAGCAAGCTTCTAAGGGTGCAGAGGCTTCATTTTATAAGAACAACCAGTTATAAGAGCCATGATTTTTAATTTGTTGAGAGTCTATGTGCCACTTGTCCATGTTAGTTATAATCTCGACACTTGGTTAGGTAAAAACAAGTATAAAAAACCCTTGTTGTAATCATTTGCATGTGTGGACCCTTGGAGAATAGATATAGCTTTATGTCTTTTAATATGTTAAGCAATAAATAAATAGTTAGTATTTGTCATAAATTGTGATGATTCATAAACATTATAAGTGTTGAATAATGAATATGTTTTATTTCTAAGTCATGGGTATATTTTTATTTTATTACTACTATTGAATAATAATTGTGAGCCAAGATATCATAGTAGTTAAGTTTGGGACAATAAAGATAATATTGGTATATTTATAGTATTGAATAACTTAAGATTTGAATAAACATATAACATTATGCTTCAAATCCTTCAAGAATCGGTCTTTCTATACGCACTTTAGGTTAACGTGTGAGACTTACCTCTTGCATGATATGGCTAGTGTGCTAGCAAGATGGGGAGAAGCTTTAATGCTGTAGTAGAGCTAACTTAATGAACCCAACATTTTGGTTCTATTACTAGGACCTAAAGAAATTAGAGCATGATTATAGGAAATGTTTGAGTGAATTACATTACAGAATATTTGAGAATGGGTTACCATCATTGAAGATAGCTTTGTGATTCTATATCTTGAACTAGGAACTTCTGTATGATAGTGGGTAGAGCAAAATATTTACAACTCTTTGTATGAGACATTCTTTTTTGAGGTCCTAGTTCTCTTGCATTTTTGGATCTTATCGCATGCTCAAAGATGATCTCACATTCTTGGATGAAGGAAATCATGGACACTTAGATGGCAGAGTAGTTTAGCATGACTTAGACTTCCCTAGACATGAGCGGTTAACTATTGGTGGAGAGGTGTTTGGAATAGATACATTTTGGAGTATGCGGTGACCACTTATTCATGTTTTGATGAGGCAAAGTTCTAATTTCTACAAGATCTAAGGGGATGCCACCTCTCATTATTTTATTTTAAATTTAAGAAGTTAATTATTGACCTTGGGTTGGAAACTCTACCCATGAAAGGCTAAAATATCTTGTGTATGAGCAACATAGTTGGAAGGGGAGACTAATGGTTGATTGAGTATTATGAGTTCAACATGGTAGCAAGCCAATGAACATTATAGAAATGGAATTATGATGAAGCTTAGTAAAGGATCATGGGAGTCAGTGGCATGGGAAGAGATCAAGAAACCATGAGGAGTTTTATGAAGAGTCATAAAGAGGCAGATGCATGTTAGGAACCCATCATTTTTGAGCCACATCCTTTGCCACTTTTATCCTTTGAAGGAGAAATGAGTTGGACTATAGGAGATAAATAACTAAGTATGAGTCAACCAAGTTCCCCCACCATAGTGCATGCTCATTCCTTTGAGTCAAATAGAATACATTTATATAATTTGGATATAGTTAGTATAGAGTCAGAAACTGAATGGGTAAGGGAGATTGAAATTAGGCCATTAAGCAATAATCTAGAATCTACATCTTTCCCTCTATAAGGTAATCATATGGCACAACTTGGGATGTCTATTAGATTTGAACCTCAAATCTAGAATACAATCCCAAACTTAGTAAATCAACCCTCTACCACACCTCTTCCCATGAGCACTGCTATTGAAGTTGCTGGAGGAGGAATAGGAGCTGCTAAAGGAAGAAGGCCCCTTCTTGAGACATGAGCTAGATCTTCCCAACAATCACCCACTCAACCAAAACCCACTATGGTCTACTATGAGATGACATTACATTTGCCTGAATATCTTGGGGTAGAGAATGTAGTTGAGCATGTTCATAAGTGTGAATTAATTTAGAGGGCGCATGATATCACGTCTTCTAAATGAAAGGTAGCACAGTTTGAAACCACCCTTTTAGAGCATGTGCACAAATGGTATCAAAAATTTGACCCTCAACAAGTAGTGGTTGACTATGACTAATTCAAAATAGCCTTCCTATAGGAATTTGACATTCTTGAGTTCGAGTAGCAAAGTATAGTGGCATTGAAAGACATAAAACAAGGACTTACAGAAAGCATACGTGAATATGACACATGATTCAAAACCCTTATTTCTAAGTTTTCATTTGAAATCAATCCTACCCAGCATGCACAATGGTTTGTGGGAGGACTATTACTACTAATTCTATATATCTTGTCATAAAGAACCTTCACAAGCATGCATGAGGTATTAGAATTTTCCCTCCATGCTGAAGCAGTCAAAAGCATGGATACTAAGATTAGTCCCTTTATAAAGGCACATATAGCATCTATAGCATCTCATCTTGAAAATATAATGGAAAGTAATACACATGAGACATGTAGTGGTGTCTAGTGTACCGACTGTGAGACTGAAGGGCATATAATAAACAACTACATGTGCAAGACCATTTGTGTAGTACTAAAGTAGACCTATGAGATTTGTCATGAAGGACATGATTTTGATTCTTGTCCACTTTTGAAATTAGCTACAAACAGTAAGGTATTTGAGTATTGTAAGATTTGTGATGCCTACACACATGACACCAATGATTGATAATTGATCAGTGATATCCATGAATCTCAAGCATACAACACACGCCAAACCTAGGTTTCCAATACTCAATAAAATGGTGGCTACCATGGGAGAGGGAGAGGATGAGGATGAGGTGGTGGTTAATTTCTACCAAGAAATTTTTAAAAATGTGGTTCATTAGACCACTATCAAAGAGATTGCCCAGAGTACCCAACTTATGTATTTTTAAAAAAAGATCACCGAATGGGAAGAGTGCCCTAATCTATATGCAATCATCACCAAGGACCAAAATGAAAAGGGTGTCAGAATGATTTGCATAGACAAACCATAATGGAATGCATGACTTAACATCCCCATAGTGTAGCATGTTAATATCACTACTTATAGTGGAGGTCAAACTCAATATATAGCGAACTCAGTCAAGAAGATACATCAGGAAGAACCATGGGAAAATAAATATCCTAATGCATAGTAATAAAAATATGTCCTTTAGGATACAATGGCACTTATGTGAGATCTCTAAGGTGAGATTCAATACCTCAAAGACAAGGATGTCATACAGCGTGTCGTAGTGCAAAATGAAGCTGAACCTCCTATGGCACGAGATAACTTTTTAGAACTATGCAAATGTATGCTCAATGAAGACATCATTCCCTAGCTCAACATTTGGCTTAAAGGACAAGCCCACCTACCAAATGAAGTCCACCCTCACTTTAGTCACTAAAGCAAAGACCACTATTTAAATCATGCTTGGCATCAGGAAAGTCCTAGTTCCTCTTCCTCCGAAGATGGAGAGATATTAGTTAATTCAACTATCAATAGATGGGTAATCTATGATATTATAGTCCATACTAGTATGGAAGTGAATGTTTTCACCAAAGATGTTTGGAAAAAATGTCTAGTCTAGCCCTGCAACCCTCTCCTTATGTCCTATTTATGGTGAATAATACTTGAGCACATCTTATTGGAGTCCTTAAAAATACCACCATTGACATACTTGGGGTTCGCTTTAAAGCAAATTTTCAGGTTTTGGAGTTGGTCAAAGCTACTGACTATCCAACCTTACTAGGAAGGCCTTGGTGCTACAAGAATCATGAAGATTTGAGCTTTAAAAACTAATACATTATCTTTGATAATACTGATCAACACATGGTAATACCCTTAGATGAAGCACAGGGACCACCCTATATCAAACCCATGATCATTGATGAAGACATCAATAATTTGTATAATGTGACTACTCAAAATGATGAACAACATGACCCAACATCAGATGGTATTCTCTGGTGGACAGATAACTAGTCTATCTTAGATACTACAAGTAACACTTATAAATGTTGGGCTCATGGTGACTATGATCTAATCAAAAGATTGTGTAGCCCCATAAACAAAGGAGAAAGCATCCTACACCAGCTTCCTAAATGCCACAAGTTTGTCTAACTCATGGGTTTAATAATGAGAGGGCCACTAGAGGGACCACTGCTGGAGAGACTATATAAAGTTCCATGATTCTAAGGAGAAATGAAGGTACGTGACTTTGTTTAAAGCTTCAAAGAGTTTTATGCTACTAAAAATGATCAGATGAGGTCATTAGATCACATTTTTTATGGTATCACTACCAGATGGTGGTGTACTCATAAAAAACACCTTTTATATTAGGATCAAGTGTGAGCTACTCTACATACTAGATTTTACCATGACAATAAGATCATAGGCATGCTTAGCTATAGTGGAATGAAAGCACCTGAAACTCATATTGAAGCTTTTGAGACAATATGGTAAGTTGAGGAAACATTCTTATTGGAGTACCTCTAGGTCCATGCATTCTATGGGACTTTTTGCACTTAGGCATAGGCTTGGTATATTCATGAGAAAGGCACATGGGTAGTAGATTCTAGCAGTTATTAAAGGAAAACATGACATCGACACTTTCTTACTTTTTTACCAAGGATGGACTTGTGCCTCACCCTTCAAGCCATGAACAAAGCAATCATTAGAGATCCACATCCCATCAAAGATCAGCTATGCCTTATTCATCAATAACCTAAATAACTATTACATTTATTCACTAAGCCTGTACCATCGATAGTTCCTAATGAAGAACATAGTAAATAGATCCACTTGGGAAAATATAAACTCATCTTCCAATTAGATGAAAGTGAAGGATCTACCACACTCGACCCCTTGACAAACCATCTAGATATCCCTACAAGTAGTAGTTCACAAACTATTCACAAAACACTAGTTTTCCAACGAACAACCCCTATCACAGGCCCATTCAAACTATTCAACATAACATTGTTATGGATCAAGAAACTAAGATGGTTACAATTGGAAAATATTGGACTGAGATAGAAATCTCATATATTTATGAGATACTGAGAGATTATCATGATGTATTCCCAATAAATTATAGAGAAATGAAAGGAGTTCACCCTTCTCTAGGGAAGATGCATATAAAGTTGATTGACAGTGCTCACCCAGTGAAGAAACATATATATAAGGTGAATCTTATCCTTTAATTACATGTAAAAGAAGAGATTAATAACATGCTTTGCACTAGAGTAATCAATTCCATTGATGAATTTGATTGAGTGAGTCCCATGGTAATCAATATCAAAAAGGATGGGTGTATATGGATTTGTGTGGATTACCTTGATTTAAATGCATCATGTGTGATAGTTCATTTTCCAACACCTTTCATAGAGGAAATCCTAGAAGGTGTTATTAGTTGTGAGCTATGCTCTTTTACCAATGGGTTCTCAAGGTACCACCAAGTCTAGATAGCTAAGGAGGACCAATCCAAGACTACTAAATGGGGATATTTTGCCTATACATTCATGCCTTTTGGGTTGAAAAATGCCCCGATGATGTTCTCAAAAATAGTAGTTGAGGCTTTCAAAGATTTTATCCATAAATTTGTCCAAGTCTACTTAGATGGATGGATGATATATGAGATGATCAAGGACCATTGTGCCAATTTGAGGCTCATGCTTGAGAACTATCAAGTATTGTAAATTTCCTTGAATTTGAATAAGTGCCTGTTTGTGACACTTTTTGGTGTATTCCTTGGCATATCATTTATAAGTAGGGACTCCTGGTGGATCTAGCCAAGGTCTCCATCATTCCTCATCTTCCAATTCCCAAAAATTAGCATGAGGTATGCACCTTCTTAGGACACATGGGCTACTATAGAGAGTTCATTCAGGGTTATGCCAAGATCATTATGCCCTTGGAAGAGCTTCTAAAGCATAATGAACAATTTATATGGACTAATTATTGCAAATGAGCCTTCAAACACTCAAATAATAGTTAATTACAGATCTTATCTTATAATTTCCTATTTAGACAGAGCCATTTCATGTCTATGTTGATTCATTTGGGACAATAGTTAGCATGATACTTACACAACTAGGTGACAGAAACATAGATCCCCTGATTTAATTTGATAGTAGGAAGCTGACATTGATAGAATGGAACTATACCACCATCGAGCATGAAGCTTTTTCTATAGTTTACTCCCTACACAATTTTAGGTAGTACCTTTTGGCCACTCTATTTATATTTTATATAGACCATGAGGCCTTGAAGTATCTTGTCAACAAACCAGTACTACAGAGAAGGATTTGTCACTAGATTGTACTCTTCTAAGAATTCTATTTTTCCATAGTAGTAAAACCTGAGAAGATCAATTGTGGCCCTGATAATTTATAATGAATTGACAATGGAGAACCCCCACATGCCATAGAAAATGATATTCCTAATGTACATCATTTTTTATGTTTCTCATGTACTTAAAGAGTTAGAATATGTTGTAGCATTCCTCAACACTAGCTTTGTACCTAACTCCCTGACTTCATAAGAAAAAAATCAACTTGCAGTTTATAATGCACCCTATCAACTCATAGCACGTGATCTATATAAAATGGACTATGAGAGGTGCTTCATCATTATGTAATACAACATGAACACCCTGAAGTACTCTAAAAAGTACATGAAGGTATTTTTGGAGGGCATTATGATGGAGAGGCTATCGTACATAAGGTCTTACTCATTAGACTCTGGTCGCCAACATTATTCAAAGATGTAAAAGATTATGTCAAGTAATATGATGTCTACTGTTGCATAGGAAAATTGAATCAAAGAGATGCTATGCCATTTCACCCTATTCATTCTCAAGAACCATTCGAGAAATGGGCTATTGACTTTGTGTGGCCTATCACTCTAGTGGAATGATGAACAGACTCCTAGTACATCATTATAGCAACTGATTATCTCACATGTTAAACTAAAGTAGTGCCAACAAAAGACTGTACTATAAAAACTATCATGCAATTTATATAGGAGAACATTATAACATGATTTGGATGTCCCCTAAGCTTCACTACTGATCACGACACCTACTTCTTGAATGAGACAATTCGTATCTTGTTAGCTAAGTTCATGATCATGCACCACAAGATGACACCATACCACCCACAGACCAATAGAATAGTTAAATCCTTCAATAAGATCCTTAGT
This sequence comes from Torreya grandis, assembly GCA_037957365.1. Lineage (NCBI taxonomy): Eukaryota > Viridiplantae > Streptophyta > Pinopsida > Cupressales > Taxaceae > Torreya > Torreya grandis. The sequence continues at coordinate 960,985 of JARHVA010000312.1, read as the reverse complement.
ACCACTTTGACAAAATTCATAATGCTAGCCAGATTGATTGGGATGATAGAGTATCTACAGTACTATGGGCTTATCAAACTACATACAAGCACCTCAACAAAAGTATACCATTCAACCTAGTATATGGAAAAGAAGTAGTCATGCCAATGGAATTCCTAAAACCATCTCTCCAAATACTATGTATAGGAAACTTAGATGATGATGCCTATTTAAAATTTTAGATCGATGATTTAATGAAACTAGATGAGGCTTGATTCCTCACCTAGTGGAGTTAGGATGTCAAGAAATGTAAAAAAAAGCATAACATGATCACCATCTCAAGAATAAAATATTTTTTCAAGGCATGAAAGTTCTCCTATATGGTTCCAAGTTCACGTGTCACCCTGGGAAACTCTACATCCACTGGGATGGACCATTTTTAGTTGATAACATTTGACCTACTGGAGCTTACCGACTAAAGCCAATGGATGGACAATTTCTCTCAAGATACTATAATGGAAGTTAGCTTCAGTGGTATTATGATTATATTTACTTCAAATTTTGTAATCAATAAGGCATAAGGCCATTAGGTTAGGATTTGTTGCTTTCAATAAAAAGCATTTCCCTTGAGGTGTATGACACTTTAATGTAATTTTGAGTTTGTGTTTTCGTGGAAGACCATAAACCCTTTTATTATGGGGTAAGGCATCATGCATATGAATACAAGACATAAGACAAGTTGGCATGCAAGGATTATAAGGAATGAAATTTATTTATGTCATGCAAGTGGTTAAAGGCATGTGAATCATTCAATACACCTTGAAAGCATTTTGAAAGGTTCCCACTATTTGGGTGACAGTTGTCTTCCACTTCATCAAAAAAGTGGGACACAGTTTTCATCCACTTCCAAGAAAGGCATGGGAAGGAATGGACCATTAATATGATAAGGTTAGTTATAATGAGAAGCGTGTGAGTGTAGTGATGGGAAAAATTGGTTAAGGCACTAAATGCTTGCTACAATATTTTTAAGTATGAAGGTTATTAAAAGATATGCATTAATGACTAAAAGTGACAAGGGGAGAGAAAGACTTGATGGAGATAAATCCCCCTTGCATGGCCTATAAATAAGCTTGTTAAAGACATTTTATACTTTACCTTGCTTAAATATTCAAGTGCTAAGTAATAATGGTGAACCAAAGAACCGGAGATCGAGGAAACCAAATTTCTTGCAGAACTAAGTGATTGTAAAGTTGATAAAGACATGACAGGGGTTTCAAAGTGAAGAAGAGAGGTTGATAAGTTTAGAATTATATGTAGGAGTGGATAATTTTGAAGTTTTATGTTACGGGTTATGCCATTATTAAAGCATGAAGCTTGAGAGCCAAGGCAAGTTAGATCATCACCAAGAACTCATTTGGCAATGTGGGACGGTTGTGGGTTAACCTTCAAGTTCCATAAAGGATAATGAAATCGAATAAAAAGGCTAAGAGACTTGAAAATATTCTAACCATACCAGAGGAAGAATAAGTGAGTGGAGGAGCTTGGTTTCCTATAAGAGAAGATGTTTTGGGAGACCTAAAAGAAAGACTAGAAGTGCAGTGCACGGAAGACATGAGGGAAAGATCAGAAGAAGTGAGAGAGTTCATAAAAGCAAAGATGGTGAAAAAAGAAAAGCAGGTGCAAGATTATTCTTCACAAAACATCCCAACATCTCCCCCTCTATTTTTATTAATAGAAGAGATGCAATACCTAGATTCAATTCTATGCACAGAGAACTAGGTCTCCAAGGTGTCAATCACCACAATTTTTTATTACAACCATTGACATCTAGGAAAAAAAGTAGAGTTAAAAATTGGCTACCAGGTCTAGACCACCAACACACAAATCCAAGTGGTCTATGACTTGTCCATCAAGAACCAACTGGACAAGGCTAACCTCTTTCAACTCTTTGAACTGCCATACATTGGCAAGCCTACTGAGGTAGTTCAGTTCCTTCTCTCATGCATCTATGAATATTACATCCAGTTCATGGGGTGTAACATGAAGATCACCATGGAGAGGATAATTAAATTCATGGGGCTTCAATGCTTGAGGGTGAATTTGTTGGATGACCTGGTGGATACAAAGGAGATTCAACACACTGCCACTACATTGATGTACCAATAATAAGGACATGTAATACATATAAGGAAATTTTGAAATCCTACCCTTAGAGTCACAACATAGATCATTTCCACCAAGGTTGGATGAACCAACCAATGGAAGGAGTTGGATATGGCCCACCTACACATTGCTCACTAAGTGGTTCAGGGCACATAATACAACTGGGCATTATATTTTACCCAAAAGATAGTTGAAGATGCAAAAAATGTGCACAAAACACCTAAGTATAAATTTCCTTAGGGAAAAATCCTCCTATTTCTATTTTTTGATGAGATTGAGCTTTCTGACTATAGTTTAGGATCATTGAAGTGGGTATACCACCCACTCACAAGTCCCCCACCGAGTGCTTCAAAGCTTTCACCTACCCCCAGCACATCACCCCAACATATAAGTTGAAGATGAGGAACTAGTTTGATAGGATGAAGGTAGTTTTTAAGAATGAATGGTGCATTCCCAATGATTTTCCCCCTCTGACTATAGATCAAGAAAAATTAATTGTGAAGCAACACTACTCCCTAGCACACATTCAAATGAACCCTTCGAGACAACTTTCAACATGGATTAAGATACCATATGCCTTCTTTGTGTGTTACTTCATTGATTCCATCAACAAGATTTATGATGTATAGCTAATTAGTCTATGGGCAGAATGGATTGATGCAGAGCACCACACCCTCTGGAAGATGTTCATATATCTAGATAAAAAATCCTTCACAAAGGGGAGAAATGGACTTAATCGATATTAAGGTTAAGAATATCCTAGTTGGGGAGCAAGTCCACAAGATATTTTACATGTTATGCCCCCACCAGTACCCTTAAGATGGAGACCCTAAGGAGAGGCTCCCCCAAGCATCACATAAATAGAGGAGTAGCCAAAGCCAAGTGCTAACACAAATGGGTAGTATGCCCCTCAAAAATGATAGAAGATGGTATAGGTGCATCCCTCCTGACCCACTACTTCTCAACCACCCATGACATGTACACCTCCACCTTGCACCTTGCCTTCTCTACCTTATCCTTCACCTTTACCACTTCGACTATCTCCATCTCATATTTCATTACCATCTACTTCATCTTCACCTTCTCATTCCACTCCTTCCCACTCATCTACTTCGAACCCTTCATCTCCTCATCCTACTTCCCCGCCTTCTCCTCCTCCATGACCACTTTCACCACCACCTTCTCCAAAGACTCCATCGGATCAATGCCACAACACCCTCCAAGTCAAAAACCCCAAAGGGACCCCTGTACGAAATAAATTCATAATTTGGAATCATATTCAGAGAAGACTCCATCCCTAGTACATGAGGCCCCATCTGGATATCAAGTTGATACTGATAAAATGAGAGCAGATGAGATGGCCATCAAAATCCATCAATAAGGTGAACTTGAGCGAGACCCAAAAAGGGGAAAGGGTCCATCTGAGGGGGAACAAGGATAGAGATGGTTATCTACTCTAAAAAAATGATACCAGTTAAATGTAGAGGACAAGAACCTTTATATTTAGAAGCATTTTCACCCTAATGATACAACCCCAAAAATAAGGAAGCAATTATCCTTCCTTTTGGAAATGTATAAAGAAGATCCCTAGCTTGATATTCCTTTGGATAGCATTTTTTCTAGCCCATATGTTCCAGGTGTGCCAGACTTTATGAGGATTGATCCACAATGGCTCTCACCAATAATGACAAGTGCCACATTTTTGAAACTAGTCATGAAAATGACATGCCAAAACATTTTGTCAGAATCAGACATGCAGATGGTGGAAAAGAAATATGATAGAGTTGTTGAAATGTATAATAAAGTGTATGCAGAAAAGAAAATGCTAGCTAAGAAAGTGGCCTCTTTGAAGCAACAAATTCAAGATGCCACCAAGGCTAAGGTAAGGGTTTTAAACCTTTGCAAGACAATTTTGAAAGAAGAGATGACACTTGTGGATGGTGTACCATTGGATGGGGATGCCATCAAAAAATTGGAAAGATTGGTTGAGTTATTGCTCAAGAAAAATAAGGAGTGCCCTGCACCTAGAGATTAGGCCCAAGAAATATTTGAACAATTCACCATAGTGGCAAATATCTGTAAAAGTACTTGTTGGCCATTTTTGGCCCACATATTAAAATTATGACTGATTTAAAAGGCTATGGACTCTATCAAAAAATCTACAAACTCCATCAAAAAAGCTACGGACTCCATCAGAACATCTATGGACTCCATCAACATTTACAAAAGTACAAGGTGGAAGACTTTGGGTTTCTGAAAGTACTTTGCTTAATCTGGCAAGTAAGTTGTAAGTCATGAGAAATCCAAAGTAAACAAGGGAACTTTTCAAAAAATCCAAAGGTCCTTTCAAGTCAAATTCAAAGAGTGAACTCTTTATAGAAAATTGTCTGAGTGAATTCTTTCAAAAGAATTATCTGCAAGAAATGGATCATTTTAGGAAAGTCTAAGGGTGCTTTTCTTGGCAAAGTGGTCCAAGTCAAAAAATTTGAATGGCACTTTCTTTGGAGAAGTGGACCAAAACAAGAATTCTAAAGGGTATATTTATTTTGAAGAAATGGTCCATTTCAACTTTGCTGAAGGGTCCCTTTCTTTTCAAAGTGGACCATTGCAACTTTTTCGAAGGTATTTTTTTTAAAGGGAAATAGACCATCGTATTTTTTTCAAAGGTTCATTTCAAAGATTCAAAATACCATTTCAAAATTCTCAATGGGTATTTTTCCTTTTGGGAAGGTCACTTTCCAAAAGTCTGAAGGGTATCTTTCCCTTTGAAAATTTCTTTTCAACAAATATGGAGGGTCATTTCTTTAAATTCCTTCAGATAAATTGTCCACAATAATTGTCCATTGCAAAAAACCCAAAGACATAATTCCTTCAAAAATAATGTCTGAAGGAATTGTTTAAAGCAAAAAGTCTAAAAAAATCACCATTTGAATTTGAAATCCTGAGACATTCTCATAGATGTCAAAGATGGGTTTCATCAAATAATTGTTTTCATTCAAAAGAGGTCAAAGGTAGTCAGTGAATCTCAATGATGCATTCAACTGATAAGATTTGGTAGGTTCAAATTAATGGATAAGCCCTCATCCTTTAGTATGGATCTCACCTCTGACAAGTGGCCACTTGATCATAGGCAACATGGCTAGGCCCAGATTCATAGATATGGTAATTTCATCCTTATCCAAGTAGAGTGAAGGAGCATGCCAAGTTTTAAATGCAAAAGATAAAGTCATGTACACTTAGTGGGTACATACATCTACAGATGACATGGTTCTCTCAGCTCCAAAAATGGAAGGGAATTGATTGCATAATGGGCTCAAGGAGATTTGCGGTGATCTTGGATGGTTCATTTCATGGTCAAGGTAGTTTCACACTTTGAATTTAAGGGAGCTCAAGTATAATAGTAGGGATTCTAGTCATCGATGACCTCTTCTCTTAGTTCTCCTTTTTCCCATGGGCCTTTTTCTTTCTCAGGGCCCTTTTCTCTATATATCTTAGATACTTTCCATTTTGGACGGGTTATCAATTTTTAGACTTTTTTCATCTTTCTAAGAGATGGACATTCATTGAGATCCTATAAAGTATGCTCTAGTTGGTTAGGCTCAACCCTATCAAGTCTATTATAAGAACTACCTCTTGGTGTAATAATATGATTTCTTTGCATATCTCTTGTCATTGATCAGTGCCTTAATATGTTTGTGCTTGGTGGATTCATGAAGGATATTCTTCCTAGTCTATGAGCCTTCTGCTTACCTCTTTAATGTATTTTGAAGATCTTGTAGGCCTAGATTAGTGTTCTACCTAAACCTCTTCTTGTGTGTTAACTTGATCTTGAGAATGTGTAAAACATAGTTGTCTTATGACTAATCTAGTGTGGGTTCAAGCATAGATGAGTGTCCATTTTACTTTGGTACATAACCTGGTTTGCTTTTTTAGGAGCCATTATCCCATTTCTAACCCTTTTCCCTATGAATCATTAGTTTAGGTGAGCATAAAAGAAGAAGCCAACCTTCTCTAGAGGTTCAACCTCACTACAAGATACCCACGACCTAAGGATGTCCCCATGCTTATAGCTAGGAGTGAGAGAGCTTCAAAAACTCTCCCACAAAGGGTGTAATTCTAGCGCTACAATAGTTTTTAGCATGCCCGACGGGACTAAGGTGAGGAATATTGTTGGTGTGTCTCTCCTCTATCATATTTTGGAAGCAATAATTAGCACCAATGGTGGCTCCAAATCAAAGCTTTTGGTTATGAGCAGACTAGGTTTATCTCTTTGTACATTTTAATCAGCTCCTACATCTCACTTAACATATGAGGCTAATATGAATATCTATGGTGAATATACATATTATCTGCCTCTTTATCAACAATCCCAATTTGGTCCTCACAATCCATATAATGCCTATCTACCCTATCAAGACCCCTATCAAGGCTATGATGAACCTTGGTGAGTTCTTCATGATCCATATATGTAAGAATATTACCCTGATCCCTCTTATGGGAAACAAGCCCATCATAATATTTCTCCTCATCGACCCCATCACATGCCATCCATATCAGCACTTAGGTAGACTCTAATAAGCCTTGACAAGCATGCTCTAGAATTGTGCTCATGAAAATGTTATGGTCAAAATGTCCCTACTCACCAGATCCATTATGTGATAGGGTCATTAGGAAAAATAAAAGTAAAATGGGCCCCTATTGAGAGAGAAAAATGGAATAGACTCACAAGTGACATGATGGATATAGGAAGTTACATTCAGAGCATTGAGGACAAGTTGAAAGGACTTGAGGAATAGTAGGGCCATCCTCACCAACCTTTTGTGCCTACATATACACCACCTCAGCCTTCTTATATGGGATCTATTCCTCCTCAAGTGACCATTTCAAGTGCTCCTTTGAATGTTTTAAGTCCTTCATATGTTCCTCATACCTTTCTTTCTTGGAAATCTATTCAAAGGAGCTATAAAAAAATGAAGAGATTGTTGGAGAACAACCTGCTATTGAGATCTAAGGCTCCATTCTTCCCCAAGAACCCCTTATTAAATCCTTCAAGGTTCCAAGATAGAGCCAAGTGGTAAAGTCATGGGGTGGGAAAGAGAAGGTAGATCTCAAGTCAAGAGTCCAAGACAAAGAAGTATATGAACCCTTACAAACCTCCATCATCCCTCTTCAAGAGACTACTTCTATTCCTAACCACCTTTAAGAGGATCTATTTAGGAGAACATAGAAAAACAAATTAGAGAGTTAGAAGTGAAGACAAGGAAAGAAGAGGAAAAGCAAAATTAGAATGTCAAAGGAGAGCCTCTATCTTTCCCATCTTGGAAATCCATTTAGAGCAGTGGGCAGAAGAAGGAAAAGGTGGTGATTTCCATTTAGACCAGTGGGTAGAAGAAGGAAAAAATCCAAAGGTCCTTTCAAGCCAAAGCCAAAGAGTGAATTATTTCAATAATAATTTTCGCGTGAATTCTTTCAAAAGAATTATCCACAAGAAATGGACCATTTCAAGAAAGTTGAAGGACACTTTTCTCAGCAAAGTGGTCCACTTCAAAAAAATTGAAGGGCAATTTCTTTAGAGAAGTGGACCAAAATAATAATTCTGAAGGGTATCTTTCTTTTGAAAAAAATGGTCCATTTCAACTTTTCCAAAGGGTCACTTTATTTTCAAAGTGGACCATTGAAAATTTTTTGAGGTATTTTTTTAAAGGGAAATAGACCATTGCAATTTTTTCGAAGGCTCATTTAAAATATTCAAAAGACCATTTCAAAATTCTTGAAGGGTATTTTTCCTTTCGAGAAAGTCACTTTCCAAAAGTTTGAAGGGTATCTTTCCCTTCAAAAAGTCCTTTTTAACAAAGCTAGAGGGTCATTTCTTTAAATTCCTTCAGACAAAATATCCATAGGAATTATCCATTCCAAAAAACCTGAAGACCTAATTCCTTAAGACAAAATGTCTAAAGGAATTGTTCAAAGAAAAAAGTCTAAAATAATAACAATTTGAATTTGAAATCCTAAGACATTCTCATAGACGTCAAAGATGGGTCTCATAAAATAACTATTTCCATTTAAAAGAGGTCAAAGGGAGTCAGTGAATCTCAAGGTCAAAAGTGTACATGACAACTGTCAAGGATGCATTGAACTGGTAGGAGCTAGTAGGTGCAAATTAATGGAGAATCCTTCATCCTTTAGTATGTATCTCACCTTCGACAAGAAGTCACTTGATCAAAGGCAACATGGCTAGGCACCAATTCATAGATATGGTAATTTCATCCTTATCCAAGCAGAGTGAAGGAGCACACCAAGTTTTAAATGCAAGAGATCAAATCATGTACACTTGGTGGGGATATGCAACTACCAATGATATGGCTCTCTCAACTCTAAAAATGGAGGGGACTTGAATGCATGAGGGACGTGAGGAGATTTACAGTGATCTTGGATGGTTCATTTCATGATGAAAATAATTTCACACATTGAATGCAAGGGAGCTCAATTACAACAACAGGGATCTTGATCATTGATGACCTCTTCTCTCAGTTTTCCTTGCTCCCATGTTCCTTTTTCTTTCTCAGGGCCCTTTTCTCTATATATATCATATGCTTTCCATTTTGGAGGGGTTTCTAGTTTTTAGAATTTTTTCATCTTTCTGGGAGACAGACATTCATTGAGACACTATAAAGTATGCTCCACTTGATTAGGCTCAACCCTATCAAATCTATTATAATAACTACCTCTTGATGTAATAATATTATTTCTTTACCTATATCTTGTCATTTATCAGTGCCTTAGTATGTTTGTGCTTGGTGGATTCGTGAAGGAGATTTTTCCTAGTCTATCAGTTTTCTTCTTACCTCTTTAATGTATTTTCAAGATCTTGCAAGCCTAGATTAGTGTTCTTCTTGAACCTATTCCAGTGTGTTAACTTGATCTCAAGATTGTGTAAGCCATAGTTGTCTTATAATTGATCTAGTATGGGTTCAAACATAGATGAGTGTCCATTTTACTTTGGTGCATTGCCTAGTTAGATTTCTTAGGAGCCCTTATACCCTTTCTAACCCTTTTCCCTATGAATCATTAGTTTAACATTAGTTTAGGTGAGCATCAAAGAGGAAACTAGCCTTTTCTAGATGTTCAACCTCACAACAAGATACCCATAGCCTGAGGTTGTCCCAATTCTTGTAGTTAGGAGTGAGAGAACCTAAGAAAATCTCCCATAAAAGGTGAAATTCTAGTGCTAAAAAAATACATTGGAGAGAGTCAGGGAGATTATCCCAATTTTAGATAGTATTTTTGTGCACCTGGCATGCCCAAATAAAATATTAAAAGCCTTGATCAAATATGAGGAGGTCCTAAGGTAGCAAGCAACTTATGATTCTTTATTAATAAAACATCGTGTTAAGCATGAAAAAGAATTAAAAGATGTTGAGATGATGGATGATGCCATTAATAAACATCATGAACAAATAAATGCATGTTTTACCATACTCTAAGGATAGGTTGACAAGGATTTCTTTGATTTAGAAGATGTTGAGAAGGAAGTCAGTGCAACCTTAGATGAATAGGTGATAAAGATTAACACTCTCACTTACCCTAAAGAGATGAAAGCAGAAAAGGATGCCATTGAACAAATAACTACCAAAGTCCTCAATGCATCATCCCACTGGGATAGGCTAAAGAAGGAACACGAGTAGAAGGGGCTAGAATTTTTAGAAGATGCTAGTGCGGCGTAGTCCAAGATAGACTAAAGACTTAGTGTGGGGTAATGTTGACTCCTAAATTTGTATAAGTATTATTCCAATCTTGGCACATGGTGTGGAGGGACCATTTCCCATTTTTTCACATGTAAAAAATCTAAGAAAAGGGATCGTGAGAGTTTTTAAAGTTATCTATAGCGATGGAGAGCCCTTGCAAGCTTATCTACCCATATGTTACTAGATAAACAATTAGTTACTATGTTTACCATAAATTTGCATAGTGAGATATCCTATCATCTAGAATTATAGTGTGCACATAATGTTAAGGAGATTATTGATAAATGTTTGTTGATCAAGTGATCCCTTATCAACAAAGTGATCATCAAGCTTACGTTGTCTAATTAGAATCAAGGTACTAATCTAGGAAATGGCCAAAACTAGCATTAAGTCTAAGTGAAATTCAATTGCAAAAAAAATGTTGTCAAAAATGGAGTAACAAAGTCAAGACAATTCCAAATAATTTAAACACCATATGCTTAACCCACACAACATGTACAAATTACTCATAACTTAGCACAAGCCAATAACAATAATAGACCAAGGCAATTCAATTGCAACAAAAATATTGTCAAAAATGGAGTAACAAAGTCAAGACAATTCCAAATAATGTAAACACCATATGCTTAACCCACACAACATTTACAAATCACTCCTAACCCACAACCTTTTCAACAAACATAACAAGCACAACAGCCTAGACCCACACAATAAATATTACAACCTTTATCATTACAATCTCCTCCTCCAAGGAGAACAGTGCCTACTCATCACATTTTTAGTGACCTTAGAGACCCTATTGAATTTTTTATTTTTAATAGTACAACCACTAATTTGATTAGTTGGCCTGTATTTAAAAATCATCCTCAAGGCATCCCTCATCTTTATTGGTACCAACAAAATGAATTCTATGAATATCATCAGGTTAATGGACATAATTTGTGTCGTTGTGTGAAAATTAAACATTTAATTTAGAATATGTTGGAGAATAGAGAGATAACATTGGATGGTGGTGCTTCCACTTCTATTTAGACCTTTGGAATTTATCAAAACCCCTTTTCCCAACATAACAACCAACCACGGTAGCAACAACATCAACAATGGACAATGCAACACCAACAATAATAGTTTCAACAACCAAGGCCAACTTAGTAGAATCAGTAAAATCACCAACATTAGAACCAAAAAAATTGTAATAATGGACAGAACCAAGGTCAAAATGATAAAAACCAATAGAATTATCATGTAGTTTCACATGACTACAATAGGGTTGTAAGTCATATTGCAAGAGGTCACATGAAACATGTCCTTACAGATAATGGATCAGGTCTAAACATAGTGTCTCTAAAGCTCATCAAGATTCTTGGGTACACTATTGTAGATGTTCAAGAAGAGAGACAATAACCATCAAATCCTAAGATAATGAGGAATAATAATCACAAGGCACCATATGTTTACCAGTTATCTTTGGGCCCTTGAACCATGATAAACTTTGCCATGTGCTAGATCTCAATTTGTCATACAATATGATTTTTGGTAGACCTTGGTTATAGGATATTTGGGTAGTCCCATCAACATTGTACCAATTTCTCATGTTTCTCCACTTAGGGATGGAGGTTAATATTCCAAGAGATTTGCATCCATATGAGCATTGAAAACACCTAGAGGCTATGTTCAAGAGTTATAACTATCATTTCAGCATGAATCTAGTGGCCAATAAAGATAAAGGAAAGGCCATGCTCCTTGATTTTTCAGAGGATAACTTCATTTATCCTAATACTCTCTATTCCCTTTCCCATATTATGCCTCCTGAAATATCCAATCACTATACCATCTCAAATAATGGCCCAGGAAAGTATTTGATGCATGACACCTTTCACATTGCAAAACTTCCAAATAACCCAAATTCTTTTGGAAGACCAAAATCCAAACCACTCATGCAATGTTAAATAAATGGTAAAGGTGATCTGCATAGTCCAACACCTATCACATTCAAACCGCCTCTGGCCAAGACCAGGACCCTCTCAAAGACAATGAATAAGGGTTGTATAATGACAAGTTGGGTGATTGTTATGAGAATTCCAAGTATCCTATTCCCAATAGGATCATGAAGAATTATGTCTATGCTAGAAGAGGGCTCAGACCAAACTAAAAAGGAGCACTTGATCTAATTTCCATGACCAAATATAAAGGGCCCTATGAACTTGGATTTAAATTGCTTGGGGTTGACCCCATATACATTAATCATGTTCCATCACCATCAACTAGTGATGAGGATACTGATAGTGAAGCAGAGTCTAATCATATCCTTTTTGATGACCTAGCCAAGACCAACCTATTTAATAATCATTCTATTTATACCCTTAAACCTGTCATTCATCATAATCCACTACCATTGTATTATCCCCAATTGATAGACTAGGACTAACAATATTCCAATGTGCCAATTAATGAGTTTTAAAATGATGAGGCTTTCTATAAATTTCTTGGCCTTAGAGATATTTTTTAATTAGGGGACCCTAAATATGGGTTCTCAATCAAGTGGGATACTAAAGCTTAATTTGGAGAGTTGGTAAACACCTTAGCCAAACACAAATAATTAAAACATTGTTGTCCCAAAGTGAAAAACTATTAGAGGTGTTTTCTGACTAGGGAACAAGTAAAGAAAAAATCTAGTCTAGTGGTGAAAACCTATTTTAGGTGCCATTAGATGGGTGTGTTCAACCTTCTTCAAACATAGCTTAAGAAACCACCAATGATGAACTTATCTATGAATCATAATTCAATTTTGAATAAAAACAATATTTTGATCAAATCATTCAAGAGTTTCCAATAGTTTTTGTTACATGGACAAATCTCCCATTGGAGGACTCTGAATCATCATGCCTAGGGGAACTCAAAGAGCTAGTCCTAATAGAGGATTTTGATTTAGCCAATCATTTCAAATATTTTCCCACTATATTTGAAGATGGTTCAACCTTTCTAGTAGAAGACATGATATAGGTTAACATTCTGTCCCTAAATATTCCAAAATGGATAAATCTAGGCATGTCCCTTATTGAGAAGGAGTGTGAAGTCCTTATAACCCTTTTGAGGTAATTTATAGATATTTTTGCATGGGTATATTTTGACATGCCAAGTTTCTACCCCACCTTGGTTTTTCACCACCTTGTGCTTAATATTGATGCCAAACTAATGAAACAAAAGTTAAAATGCATCATCTCATTATTATATTAGTGAAGAAAGAGCTGTAAAAACTCTTGGAAGCAAGATGTATTCGATTGATCAACTATTTAGAGTGGATCTCTAATGTGGTGCTAGTTAGTAAAAATCTAAAAAGAATCAAAATCTATACTGATTTACATGATATAAATAAAGCTTTCCCTAAAGATGACTTTTCATTATCAAACATTGACATGATCGTCAACTCCAAAACACATTATGAGATGTTTTTATTAATGAATAGATTTTAAGGGTACAACCAGATCAAGATAACACCAAAAGACCAACACAAGATAGTGTTCACCATTCAATAGGGAACATTTTGTTATTAGGTTATGTCATTTGGTCTTAATAATGTAGGGGGCACCTATCAAAAATCCATGACTATCATATTTCATAATAAGATACATGACATTATGGAATACTATGTCAATGACATTCTTGGAAAATTAAAGACTAGGGATAATCATCTAGTAGTGTTATGTAGAATATTCAAAAGACTGCATGAGTACAAAGTTAGACTTAATCCTAAGAAGTGTGTCTTTGGAGTCACATCAATAAAATTGCTTGGCTTCATTGTGTCTCATCAAGGCATTGAAATTGATCTAGCCAAAGTCTAAGCCATAACAGAGATGAAATAACCAACTAATTTGAAGTAGCTCCATAGTCTACAAGGCAAGATCCAGTCTATCTAATGCTTCATATCATAATTAGCTAAAAAAGTCCATATTTTTAGGAATATTCTGAAAAAGGGAGTCACTTTTCACTGGGATGATCACTACCAAACATCTTTCCAACAAATAAAATATTATGTAGCAAATCCACCTATTTTGTTGCCTCATATGCTAGGAAATCCATTCTTTTTATACCTATCATCTACTGACAATGCCTTATGGGCACTTCTGACTCAGCATGATGATAATGGAAAAGAGCATGATGTGTACTATTTAAGTTTTACATTGGTCATGTATGAACACATTTATATGCCCATAGAAAAAATATGTTTAGCCATGGTATTCGTAACTTAGAAACTACACCATTACATGTTAAAAAGTAAGACAATGGTTATTTCAAAGGTATATTTTCTCAAGTATCTACTGTCTAAAACAACTTTACAAGGCTGCATGGCCAAGTGGATCATGCTTCTTAGTGAGTTTGACATCGAGTACGATAACTAAAAAGCCATTAAAGGGCAACTTCTTGCAGATCAGCTTGTTGAAGCACCCTTTGTTGATACAGAGCCATTGACATTCAAATTTCTTGATGAATCCATAATGACCATCATTGAAAAACCTATCAAGGAGTAGCATTGGAAGCTGTATTTTGATGGATCATTCATAGCACATGGATCAGGGGCAAGCCTTTTATTTATTACATCACAAGGGAATCTAATCCCTAACTCATTTATAATCAGCTTTACTTGTACCAGCAACATGCCCAAATATGAAACACATGTTGTAGGGTTTTGTTAAGAAGTACAATTGAACATATCTCATTTCAAGGTTTATGGTGATTCTCAATTAATCATCAATCAGGTTATAGACCACTTTCAGACCAAAGATAAAAAGTTGGTTCCATATAAGGCCATGGTCGATACTCTGAAGCAAAAAATTGCTAACATTTAGTTTGTGCATATACCAAGGGAAAGTAATAGAACCGTAGATGCTATGGCCATTATTAGATCTCTGATTTAAAAAATGGACATAACCAAAGAGTATCAGTTCCTTGTCAAGAACTTGTTAGCACCAGCTCATGAACTTTCAACTATAGTGATGATTCATGATATTTTTGGTCCTAGTTCTATATATTATTCAAACCTTTATAAATACCTCTACAACCAATTTATGCCACCCGACCTATCCTTGAAATAATCCAAAGCCTTGATTTACCAAACCACTCAATATACCTTACTTGGCTCAACCCTTTACCTTCGTAGTTTTGGTAGAACTCTACTTTGTTGTTTAGCTTTATACTAGCATTAAAAAAAAATTATGGAGTATGTGGATCCTACACTAGTTGAGAAATCATATCCAAAAAGCTAATAAATACTTGTTATTATTTGCCCATAATGGGTGTAGATGCAGTTGCATATGTAAAGAAGTGCAACAAGTGTCAACGACATGTAAATCTGATTCATACCTGGCCAAGACTCTAAAACCAATGTTGAGACCATAGCCATTTTCTACATGGGGGCTCAACCTCATTGGGAAAATCCCACCTCATAGGATGGCCATAAACATATCCTTACTACTATTGAATATTTCACTAAGTGGGTTGAAACTATACCCCTCAATTACGTGACTAAAAAGAAAATTTACAAGTTCATTTTTAACCATCTCATTTATCATTAAAATATCCCTTTTGACATTATATTTGATAATGGAGGATCATTTAATAATAAAGATGTTGAAAAACTATGTATTGAATATAACGTCATGCAACATTTCTCCACAACATATTACCCTCAAGGTAATGACCAGGCTGAAGCATTAAACAAAACCATTGTTAACATTCTCAAAAATATTATCAATGATGCCGATCTTGATTGGCACTTTTAAATATTCTATTCCCTTTGGGAATACTACACCAATCACTGTACACCCATAGGAGTGACTCCATATTCACTTTTTTTATGGTATAGAATCCATTCTTCTCATTGAGGTTGAGTTACCATCTCTTTCAAGCATATCCTAGATGACAATGACTATCGATTAGCTTGCCTAAAAGAACTAAAGTTACTTAATAAGAAACACATGGATGTAGTGAACAATCTTCAAGCCTATTAGAACTAACTTTGGGGCCACTACAATCGGTGCATCGAGCACACAAAATTTGAACTTGGTAATCTTGTCCTTAAAGAGAACCAAAAGAATAACATATATCAAAAGAAGCATAAAGGCAAGTTCCTATCACTTTTTCCTATCACCTATTTATTTTACTATTTGAGCTCATTTCTCCCTCCCTACCTGGTCAAGCCCACATCAGTTACCATCAATGCCATCACTAAGCATGGTCACCACTACCTATGACTATCACCATCATCTCCACTACTGTTAAGATGTTGAGATTATGAACCATAACTACACAAGTGTCACTAATCTTACCACATAACATAGACCCAGCATGGCATGCAAATGATTCAATGGTAAATCTTGATTATCATGCCCTATTATCATTAGTCATGAACATGTTATGGCCCTACTATTATCCAGGTAAAGCCTAAAATCCAAACAGATGTCATTTACCATTCACTCACTATTATATTCAAGGTAGAGGGAGATAGCTCAAGTGCACGCAGTCAGAAGAAGGTTTGAAACTTCCAAGATTTATCCCAGGTTTTAAACTAGTCCATTTTGCCAAGTTTTAAAATTTGATAAAAGATGTGCATTTTGATAAAAGTTGATAAACCAATCAAGAATATTTTTGAATGAGTCCATTCTATGATGTTTTCTTATTTTCACAAAATCATTCATATTTGTGATCATAGTAAATTTAGGGATGCATAAAATGTGCATATGTTTTAAGGTTAAGATCAACACATTAATAGCTAATATGGTCTATTTTATGAATTGAATGTGCATATGACCCTGCACTAGCAATTTGACTAATAAAGGTCTAGAACCCCATCAGAGATAGAGCCTCTATTTTGAGAAGGGTAAATGGACATTGACTATTACCAACCAAGGAATAAGCTGAATAAGTAAAGAAATAGCAGAGTTTTTACAAAATGTGAAAAAATTGAATCCCTAATTTATGAATGGAGATAAAATCCAAAACATATGAAACAAGAATAGCTATGCGAAAGAAAGGAAAACGCTTCACATGATCACATTCATAGTGTGTTTGTAAGCCTCCTTTGCATGAAGGTGCTAGAGAGAATAAATTATTCAATTGAAAATGCAAAGAAAAGTAGTGAATATTCTAATAAATATTTTAAAAGGACACCTGTCTTTAGTTTGCCTATACCTACTATTTCTCAGGCCTTATTTCTCCTCAGAAGAGGCCCACTATAAATAAGGTTAATCTCACCCAAGATTGTGTCTCTATTAATAATTTATTTTTATATATAAGGACAAGCTCTCATATGCAGGGTCATATGCACTACAAATTTGACAAAAAGAGCTATAGAATAGGGTGTATAGGAGCTTCTATAGTATTTTCCAACCTTTAATATCTTGATCTATGTTTTTTATTAATGTGTTTTTATTCATCGTTTCATGTGTATTTATTCTTACAATTGCCTAAATGTAGTATATTCTTGTTTACAAGGTGTGTGGATGAAGTTTCATAATTCTTTGTGATGGGGTCATCATGTATGTGTGCTTTTAAGTACATTTAAAGGATTACTCTTATCATATTTCATGTGTTTGTGTTGACTTACACTTTGTAAGAGTGTGTCAATCCATGTTTACTATACTCCCATTGTACTATATGGTGTATACTTATTATTGTTGACTTCTTCATTTATAATGTTCACTGAGCTTATTAAATATTACCATCAACCTCTTTGATAGAAGTTGCAATTGAATTTTCTATTTTCGCATATAATCTCTATGGACTTGATATTCTATGATTCAAAAATGTTATTGCTAACCTTTGAAATTTACAACAAGCATGTTTTGATTATTTTAAAGTTTTCAAAATGTAATGTATCCATTACATATTCTCTATCTCATCTACTACATATAAATGTTTGATTAGCTTGTCCTTGAATTTCCACATGAGGTGTTGCCATATTATATAGATTGTTTCCAAATGAATTGGTATGTTATGTTTCTATAATGTGAAAATACAATCTCTACTTTGGAATGTTACACTATCTAGAGAAAATGTAATGCCTTATCATATGTACATTTCCTTGATGGAGGCTCATAATATATACTTTCAATATAGGGTATCAATTTCATGAATAGTGGTTGCCCTAATTATTTCATGACTTCTATGTTACGTTTCCAACTACTTAGGTTATCCTGCCCACCGACACACCATTGTACTCTCCTAGCAACCTTTACGGTGATTTCTTTAAGCAGTTCATAGGTATGGGTTAGTGTTGTAAAGCATATTCTTAACTTGTTTGAATGCAAGTTGTTGTTTGTTGGAATTAATACTATGAATGTTAACTAATCTAGATTTAAGATGGATGAGTGGGAATTAGATGATTGCCTCAAGCAACTTTATGCTAAGATTGAACAAATGGTATGCATTTTCAACTGCTATATTTGAAGGTGAATTTGATTTGTATTATTTTTTTGTTGATGTTAATCTATTGTGACATGCATTATGTTAGGATAAAGAAGTCAATTGGAAGTCCTCATTGCATACAAGGGCTCAATTTAGACATTCCTCTTGCCATCTCAAAGATCTAACTAAGAAGCTAAATGGAGCATTAACTATTGCAGATGGTATTCCCATTATTTTGAGATAGCCATCCCCTGTCCATGAACAACTAGGGGCGAAATCTCAATGTGAGATCGATTCTTTAATAAATAAAGAAACAGACAAGGGGATAACATAGGTAATTTTATTTATGGTCTATGTATTTTCAATAATATTCTTACCGCATATGTAAAATGCTCAATATTTACAAACATTGCATTCATATTTTGATTTTTTACATTTTTATAATACATAGGAGGAGGGGGTGAAACAAACCGAAGGTGAAGAGGGTGTCCATGAACTACCCAATGACTATTTCTCAGGAGATTTATGGGAACCTTTGGCTACTGTTAATTTTTTATTATTCCTCATGTTAAATAATGTTTGTTTCTTTGCTCTTAAAACAATCAAAAGTAGAATACTTTTGACACGCCATATGTTTTTCTACATATTTTTTTGTGTGTATTAGTTAGAAGGGGTGGAGTGGAGACATGTGGATGTGGGTGATAGTGTTACATCTCAATTCCTTTCCAAGCAAACTTACTAGATTATCCAAGGATATATGTAGTTGATAAATTCAGATTTGGCTATTTTTAACTAAGTTTGGACATAAACTGGTATGGGGTAGTAGGATATTACTTAGGTTACATGTTTACATTATTATTTGTTAGTTTTAGTGTATATATTTACATTACAAACATGTTAAGTTTTTATTTAATTTATGTTTTATGATGTATGTACATCATGGTCTAACTACCTCTTTGTTATGAGGTTGATGCAGGAGAACTCAACCCTGAAAGTGTGACAGAGGGAGAGCATTATCAGAGAGGGTGATGTAGATGAAGATATCAGAGGATGACATAAAAACTGGTGAGAATCCTGCACACACCATAATAGTTAGCACATGTTAGAATGCATTAAAAATGGCTTGCACATGGTGTGTTTATTTCTACTTACATTGGAAAGTTAATTTCTAAGAGTTTGATAATATAGTTAAATATATTAATGAATGCGTATTTGGTACGTTTTATCATTAATGCTTGTAGAAATATTATGAGCATAATTAGATTTAAAATTTTGGAAAAGTAATTTATATAATTGTCTTTTAATTTTCTAATGGCAATAAAGGATGATTAACTAATTTAGAAATTACAAATTTTCTCTATTTTATGTTAAAAATAAATAGAAATGGAAAAGGGAAAAAAATAGGAAAAAGACATTAAAAAGAGTAAATTAGTCTTTAAAAAAAAGAAAAGAAGAAAAACATTGAATATGAAAAAAGAGGAAAGTAAAACAAAAATTAAAAAAGAATAGAGAAATATGTTAAATCAAACTATGCCCTTCTTATTAGGGAGCATGGAATATGAAATGGGGGCATCTTAGAGAAGATATAGAAAGCGTGGAAGACAAGAAAAAGTCTGAAAGGGAAAAGAAGATACAAAAAAGGGAATTAATCAAAATCAAGCCAATTCACTTCAAAATCTAAAAGGTAGGTAGTGCATTCAATTTCTGATAATAATCTTAATAAATTGTGTAAATTCAATTTTGTGTTCTATATCTAACAATAAATTTTGTAACAGCCACAAGTCTAAAACAAGATATCTAAGTAAAACTATGTTATACTTTAAAAATAGAGTTCTCTATAATAGATATAGTATATAGTAATTGTATAAGCCAATAATATATCAAAAATGTGGAATTCACTTAGTATGAGAGTCTCATTACTTGTATCATCGTTATACTAAATTTTAAAAATCTAGATAGCTGTAGAGGAATATATTTAATATTATACAAGAATATATTTAATATCAAGGTCACTGTTATACTTATATGCAGGAATATATTTATTGACATGCAATGAATTTGGAACTATAATTAATAATAAATGAAGACAATAACATTATAATAAATATTTTCTTATTATTTTAGAAGTCATTGGTTTACAAAATAGTCATTTAATAACAATAGTAACTAGTAGTAAGTACAACAAACTTGATTGATTTATACTTATGGCGACCTACTACAACACTAAGTTTGGTATATGTAGAAGGATTTAATTTATGAGATATACTTATAACTTGGACTGGTAAAAATAATTACAGTGGTTGGTATCTACTATGCAGTGAATTGTATCTATTATGTAGTTACTTTCCTAGGCATCATATGTTATGCAATGAATTTTATATGTTATGTAGCAAATTGTATCTGGTATCTAGTATCTAGAATGGGTCATATGATAATATATATATTTCTAGAGTTAACTTTCCTAGGAATCATATGTGTATTGGGACCTATGTTAATGTAGGCGTTGATGCCTTGATATAAATATTAGTTTTATAAGATAAAGTTAAACTATGTAAGGTAATGTTTATGGTATAGATAAAGATAAAGAGTTGCTTGTTTTCCTCTGGTAAAATATTGTTTAAAACCACCTTTGCAAGCATCTATAAACCCTCATCAAATCCTTGTAGCACCTCATTAATATACCAAATGATATATACACACAAAATATATAAAAAATCCTAAAGATATCTTTTATATATAGAGGATTTTTATGTAGAAAATATACAAATAAAACCTTCAAGTTACCCTCAAGTTGTCTACTCCTTTTTCTAGTTTTTTTCTCTCAAAAATGACTAGGAATGGTGGTTTCCCTCATAAATTCATTCCAATTCAGTGAAAACTTTATCCATCAACTACACCCCCAGGATATTTTGATGTAAGATACTGGAAATCATTCAAAACAAAGATGCATTGCAACACTTTGCAGGCACTACTTACATCAATTTTTGCACTTAGGTTCCCCATGACTTTGTAGTTACAGTGTCTACTAGGGTCTCTATATATGATAGGATATCTTGTCAGCTTAAGAAGATAATTTCAAAGTTTAAAGATGTAGATTTGGTTTTAATGCCTATATGGAAAGAAAATGTAATTTTTTGGTGAGTTAAGAATTTGTGATTTCTAGGTAAGGATTGTTGATTTGATTGCTTTGGAAGGCCATGATTGATCCATTATATGTTTGAAAGTATGTTTTATATAACATTGATTTTGGGTGGCATGATTTAATATCTAACAAGCATAATTCTCGTGTCTTTCATGAAAGAAAATTTGAATTCTATGTGAGTTGCTAATTTCTAATGATTGATTTAATGTGTAAGGATGAAACCATGAAATATAAGATGAAGAAAATTGAAGTGATATAAGATGGATGCCTATTTATCATAAGAGAAGGTATGCATGCTAGATTGGATTTATTTTTGAAGTGAACTTAATTAGTTATATTTTATAGAGACAATAGGATCCCCACTCAGAGGGATGAAATAATAATGTTTAGAGGGAAATTTGAGAGATCTCCAATGATATATCATATTACTAGATGATTGTTATAATGGTATATAGTCAAGTGTATATTGTTGCCAAGGGATGGGATTTTCATCTATAATTATGATTTTGTTTTGAGATTTGTTCCTTAGCAAGATAACAGGCACAAGATTTTGAAAGTTGAATGTAGGACACCAATTACATGTGTACTCAGCTCCCTAAAACATAATAAAACTATGAAGGAGATTTATAATGTAGAATCCTTTATCTTTTAAAGATTGTTGACTTACTCCATGAGAAAAAAAGCTTTTAAGGATTGATGAAACCTTAAAAAGTTCTTGATCATGCGATATAAATGAACTTTAATATTATATTTTCTTATCATTTGAGTACTTACATAGGGTGCATGGTATAATGTACAAGTATTCATATATACAGATTTTACCCTTAGTTAATAGATGGATTTAATAAATCATAGTGTTCGAGGGACCTAAACTATAACTATTTTAAAATAGTATTCTAGAAATGGAATGATATGCATAAATAAATTATATAATGGGTTTATGATTTCCCTATTTCTCTAGAAATGATTAAATGACTGTTAGTTATATGTATTCAGTATTGAATACTTATGTGCAGTACATATTAAGAGAGTGTTAATATGTATAAATATTTGGTTATATTTAGTATATAATGGTGCATCATGATTCATGATTATGAGTATATAATGGTGTTTGATTGTCATTATGTATGTGGGTCATATGATTCTTAAAATCATGAGTTTGACTATGTATTTATTTAGTTGTGAACTATGATAGGATGGGATATCATAGAGTAATACAATATAAATGTATTTTATACCCAAATTGTACATACTGTAATTGTTATATCTAGACTCACACTATGTTTGACAAACTAAGTGTATGTGTGATGGTTGTTACTAAGAATAGCATGTTTTATGATAATTGGTAGGAATTTGTGTGTTCATACATACAACCTTTAAGAGTGTAGTGTATGCTAAGATAGAATATTATGTGTTTCATGGAAACTATGACTGTCTTTGTTATATCTAGTTGCTTGAATAGAAGTTTATGTTATTATGTATTTTAGACTATCTTATGTGACTGATTATGGAAAACTAGTAGTTATATCTTAGAATATGAGACCATGGTAATATGGGTTATCATATGGTGTATAATGTTTACAAATGATTTATGATATTAAAACTTGTAGTTAATTGTGTATTTTACCTAGATAGTATTAATTGTAGACATTGTATCTATTGCGAGATAGAAAATAATGTAAGATTCATTCATACATTTGACAAAATAAATGTATGCTTTTGTTACTCTTATGTTGAGCATGTTAGATGATGTGTTTGCTAGTAGGATGTAAATTATATGAATCTTGTGGTTGAATTATATTTGACTAATATGTATTGTTGATATTGAGTAATGAGTGAGATGGACTTCACTGTCTTACTAACATCATAATGCGAGATCAAAGCAATTCGATTAAGTAGTTTATATGAATTTTGACTGATCTATAGATCTCTATTAATTATTATTGTTGAAAACTTTGATAAAAGTATGTTTAGTAAGACATTGTCATTTCATGAGTATGATTTACATGATTGTGCCATATATTACAATAGAACATGTTTTCTATGATACATTGCATGTTTAGTTTTAGAAATTATACATCACACGGGTACTAGATTATCTCTTTAGATTCGTGCACTATTACTATCTACTCATCCATGAAGGGAGGGCCATTTCCTGATGGGATTACTGCAAGGGATCACTGGTCCGTGGTTGGTATGAAAAAGTGCTCATATGATGCTTTGCCTCCCCATCACAGTACTTACTTAAAGACAACACTTGAGATTACCACAGGTACTAGACAGTCTGGGGAACTCATTTTGCTCTAGGAAGCCATGTATCTTCTTTATGTACATTATGTTATGTTGTATTTATTTTTGGAAACTTTATCATGAAGAGTTGTAATTAACTATTTACTGAGGATTAACAATAGTGACTATGTTCTGAACCAGCAATGGATGGATATTTTTAATTACTTCCTATGTTTGTATCATGATGTGTTTTATTATGTTGATAAGTGATCTGATATGTATGACCTTATATATTTATTTTAGAATTGTCTCTCTTAGATTATGTTGTATGATCATTACGTTGATTTTCATGGTGAAATATATTTATAGTATATGCATTAACTAAAAAACAATTGACCCCAATGAAATTGTTACATTTACTATTAGAGTTATGGTTCAAACTCTAAGACCTAATGAGTCCATTAGCATCTTAGTGTCTTTCCATTCACAAGTGTGAACCTAATGAGATGAAGAAGTGCACTAGTATTTTAGATTTATGGTGCCTTAGTGCAAAACCATGTTACACCATGAACGGAGTTTTGAGACTTGATAAATCCTCTTGTATGGCTTGGTGACTATTATAAATATGATACATTAATGAAATGTGTATGGGGAAAATTGAGTGTATACCCTTAGCAACACTCATACCCTTTTGAGTTGTTAAGGGGTCAAATGTCCTAATGGCGATGGTTGTATATGAGGTTTGGAAAGGTGAGTACATAGCATAGTTCATAAGATATGAACTAGAGATTTTTAACATAGTTTGATCACTTAGATCGAACACCTCGTGAATGATTACATCCATATTGGTAATCAAATCACCTTCACCATTTGTGTTTTATGTTTTGAATATTTTATAAGAATAGGATGATTCTCACTTAAGTATATGTGTTTTAGTTTTTATGTCTTATATACACTAATCCTAAGAGTGGGAAATCTTATAAGACCATTTTTGTTTAGATTAGTACCACCTAGTGTGGTGGTAATTTTCTTGTGGTAGAATGTAAATGTCTTGGTTGAGAATTCATTTGTGTTAGGAGTTTGTTTTTGGTTTGGCACCTTATGATCATGTGGATTAGTAAGAAGTGCCACTCTCATAGTGGTCATAGAGGTGAGTTATCACCCCCTCACTATGCTTGACATCATTATAAGCTAACCAAGAGGATTCATATTTTCATGAAGTTGATTTAGTGCTTCCTTAAATGGGAACTTGTTTCTAAAATGTTGTTTTGACCTTATTCCCTTCAGTTCATGGGATGAGTGTCTTCTACATCTTATTGACAGAGAAATTGTAGAATTGGATGGAATGATACATTTATGTGGATTAGTATTTTCTTTTGGTTGTGGAAGTAGGTTATGATACTAATCATGCAAGATTGGTAAGTGAGTAGTGATTTGTCAACTAGAGTTACATTGTTATATTTTTATCATGTGAAGGTAATTAAGAGTTTTTTTGTTGAGATTTCAGTTCCCTACTTTCCACTTGTGACTTTTTACACAATATGAAGTTCAAGGGGTCTAATGGTCTTAGATTTTATATAAAAAACATAAACCACATCAAAAAATAGTTTTTCCATTGTTAAACATCTATTCAGAACCTTTTCATCTATTTTATTGTCAAGCTCCCAAAATATAAGGTAGTAACCTGACTCAGTTGACATATCTACATAGTTTGTGAACTCAACTACCCCAATATTTTCTTTAGTCAAGAGTTTGGTATCCTTATCAATAACTATTTGTAAATCTTTCTCAGTTGTCTTATCAATGTTGATTGTAAGAACAAGGTTCTTCTGACATATATATGACAACTGTGGAGTAGAAATGCAAAACTCAATTACTCTTACAACATCACCAAGCTTGTACCTATAAATCCTTATATGAAGACAAAGGCAATAAATGTTCTAGATTCTCCATATCATAGAAAATTTCAAACACTATAATCTAGTCTTCCATGTATTTGGTTAAATAAATCCAAAATTTCAAAGACAAATAGAAAAATGTAAAATGCAAACTAAAAATTACGTATTGGAAAATGATGAGGTAGAATACACTAGTAAATGTTGTTGAAATAACCTCATAATCTTGATTGACTTTCACATCTATTAGACCAATAGGTTTATAATTTGTATATTGGGCATTTGCTACATTTTGATTCAGTTTCGAGTCTTCAAGATGCAAATAGAATGAAATGAATTCAAAATATGCAATATTGAATACAAGTGTGAAATTTGTATTCTCTAGTGGAATTTTTCAATCTATATTAGTATAAAGTGCACATTTAGAAGAAGCGTAATCTCCACCCAATAGTGGTATCTCAGTTGCATAATGTCTCTCTCAATTTCCTTAAATAAAGCTCCCTATAACTTGTCACGATAGAATGAACATACTTGGGATTGGGAAAAAGCCATGAAATGACTCCATACCAATTATCCATTCTCTTACATTTTTCATATATTGCATCTACCAAATCTATATCAGGTTTCAATAATTTACAAACATATTCTCTAATAGAAGTTCTGTGATTCATTCACTAAGTTTTCCTTCCTTGATATCCATACAAAGTTCTTGCCATAATTTCTCAAAGTTCTTAAAAGCATCTACTATGTTATATGAAAAAGTTGATTGCATGTATTGTACATCATTTAAATAGAGCATTCCACATAGTTGATGTAAATACAAGGATTGTTGAGGATTATGACCAAATACAACCTCATGTGGACAGCATGGAAAAACCTTCCTAATCTTCTTTGAAATATTATTAGCTTCACCACAGAAACCATGTGTAGGCATAGATAAAGCTACCAACCACCTTTGGTATGAATTTGTTTACTACAATAGATAAATTCTAGGGATCTTCCCCCAGACATGATTAGATATACCTTGAAATCCATACACAACATTTTGAATTGCTTCAAACTATCAAAACAAGTAATCTCACTATGAAATTAAATCACCATACTTGTATATTTAGAATTGTGAAGTCATATCAAATAGATGAGAAGTGGAAGTACCAATAGCACTGAAATATGCCAAATATTCCAGATCATAAAATATTTAAATACTTAAAACTAAATAAATAACCTATTGCCAAAAATCTCAAAAAAATAGAAGCTATAATCCATGGAATTGATTTTTGTGGAACAACATGAATTTAAAGCTTTAGTATCACAAGCTAAAAATACAAATAGTAAATACACTCAAGCTGAACTTATAGATGTTGATAGAATAAAATGCCAACATATCTAAGGCTAGAAGAGGGGAAATTTTCTTCACAAATAGTAAAATTTAGAAATATTGGCTAAAATTATCTCCAAGATAATTATTTACAAAACTGAAATCATTTGATAAGGATTTTGATGGAAATCAACACTGTAACCCTCCAGAAGAATTAGGAGAATCTCAAATCATGAAAGAACTTGTGAAGATATTCCACCTTTAAGTTCTGAAGAGGTTGTTTGACTAGCTAATAAAACTACCATCCACACCTTTAACAATAGACGTAACATGTAATGATATTAATGTCTAAAGTTAATAATAATTATAGAATTATTTGTTGAGATATTTTCACACCTATCATGGGGTAATAAGTATTATAGTTATTTTTTATGACGCCACTAATTTGCACTTTAATAATGTCATAGTCATTTCTACCAATCAAAATATTGTTAAATGATATTTTTATAATATTTGTTAATAAATTCACAAGTAACTATTGTAAACTTTCAAATATTACAATGCACAAATAAATAAAGAATTTTGATTGGTGGAAAAGGTATAGTTTAATGGAAAGTTAAACAATAATGATTGATTTAATTATCCCTTCAGGACTAATAATATATTTATGAATATTATATAATAAAAATATAGTTAATTTCTATTCAAAAGCTATCTTGAAACTAAAAAACAAAGTGACAAACTCGTAGTAGTGTTTCCTCAAAAAAAAAAAATGGGACATCATGGTTGATACATAGTAGGTAATCACACACCATCCGCCATCATTCTCAAAAATTATTTCTAATCAAATTGTACAAGCATCAATGGATCAGGAAGTGTTTTGTGGATAGTGAAAAGGGTGCATTAGTTGTTGGGTTGATGAATAAAACATAAATTAAGTCTTAAGATATTTTTTTGTCTTTCACATCACATGATAACAATTTTTCAACATAATAAGCCCTACATCTATCCCTATATGATGCTCATTTGTTGATTTGACTTGTTATCAAATTAGTTTGACTTAATACTAACTCTATGGTATTGGATAAATAGGTGCAGTAGGTGTTGGTCAAAGTGGGATCCCTCATTATCCTAATTATTTATTCAATTTATATTTTATTTTTTTCTATGTGAAACTATATCCTCCTAACTTCTTGGGAGGTCTTGTGGATTTGTAGGAGGGCTAGGATAGTTAGATGATTTGTGTGTAGCCTCTATGTCAGGCTCATACTTATCACACATCCTAATGCACTCTTTTACCCAAAGCTAGCTCATAACCTTACACACAAGTCTTGTGCATCTTCATAGACTTTCATGCAATAGTCACCTCAAATCATATTCTATGATCCTCAGTGTGCTCTCCATACTATGCATCCCTACATACTTCATCGGTTATTACTCATGGACTCACTGACTCGTTTGGGCCCCACTTTAGCACAACCATGCATCTTCTTGCCCTAATCACGTGACAATAAGTGGTCCAACTAGCTGTTATCCACCAACTGAGGATCATGAGATTGGGAATCATTGAAGATAACCTAGATATTAATTATTCAGGCCATTGCCTACTATCACATTTGATAGGAAGATTCAAATTCTCTCAATGGTAGATGTGTAACAATTATTATTGTATATGTATTATACATGTTAAATATGTAACATATGCATTTGTCTAAAAAATAACATAACCAAATTAGTGTCATTTACATAGTCGTAATACTGTTAGATTGATTTGCACATCTAATCTATATACACACATTGTAGACATTGTACTATGTATCCTCTATTATTTGATTTATGAATAGAAGTTGCATTTCCTAAAAATAAGAATTTTACTCCATTGAATGTATGTTTGATTGTTCTTTCTGAATACTCTTTGTGCATTCACTCTATAAAACCAAACTCAGTTATCACTCACACACTTGGTCTTGGGTCCCTTGGTGTGGATCATTAGACAAAGGGTTAAGAGGGTTAGCACGTTGTTCTCTTGAAGTTGAATGACTTGTTTTAAAATAAATGGGTTTTATTAATAAAACAATGAAAATAATTTTTTTTTTCTAATATCTAGTATTAATAGGTTTGTTTTTTTATTGCTTGCCTTCCCTCTGTGGTGACATTTTGTCAAGGTAATCATCTATCTTAGCATGTTTTTTCCTCCTTCAAGCATAATGTGAATGTGATTTAGTATAGAGAAAGCTAAAACAAATAATAAAATAAATGAGAATGATAATGCCCATGATTTTGGGCCTTTTCTATTTTTTGTTTTATGTTAATATAACATGTTATATTTCTTATGTACTATGGTTCAGTATTGTTGAGCCTAAGTTTCAATAATTATGTATGCGTTATAGACATTGCAAATATGCATAATGTTTATATCACTACGCATTAAAGTAAATGTCCATGGAATTGTCCCCCAACTCCATGCACTTACCATTTACATCTCTCATGGTATCTATTGTTCAACTTTAGGAACAATAGATAGTTACCAATATGGACTATGAAAACATTGTATCTCTGTGTATAAATGTTGTCAATTCTTAGTGATTGAAAATCACATGAATTAAATACAAATAGAAGCACTTATACACTATGCTAAAAATGGCTTGAGTTCCCAAGCATAAGGCTTGGACTTAAACACACAACCAAATCCATATTTTTTACTAAAAATGAAAAATATCTAACTTATAGCATTATAAATACTAAGAATTTCATCAAGATATTTTATAAAAATATTACTATGAGGTCAAACACACTCTCCTCTATATATATATATATATATATATATATATATATATATATATATATATATATATATATATATATATATATATATATATATATATATAACTCACCATTATAAATACTATGAATTTCATTGAGATATTTCCTAAAACTATTGTTATGATGTCGAATGAACTCCCCACCGCCCCCCCCAGCGCTCTCTCTCTCTCTCTCTCTCTCTATATATATATATATATATATATATATATATAGACGCCAAAAACTAGCCACCCATGACCTTTAACTAGGCTTTTGACCAATTTCGATCAAATGTGCATAATTTGGATTAAAAACACTAAAACACATTAAATGAGTTGAATTTTTTATATACAAATGTCAATTTTAGCTAGAGTATCACTAAATGAGGGAATTTAATTTATGAGATAGCTAACTTTGATTAGATCAATTCATATCAAAATGACACTTTTGCACTTGGATGCTTCGGATTGCTCTTTTCTATAAATATTCTTGGATGAGACACGTGCCTTTGTTATTTTGTGTTGGAATCATCCTAATTGGAATAATGGTTTTAACCCATATAAAATCACATCCTAATTCCAATCCTGTCAAGTTTCGATCCAATAATATGACATTCTGATCAATTTGATTAATTTATGCACCAAGGGCCAAGATTTGCACCAAAAGTGAATAATCATATTTAAGACTAATCAATTGGAATTAAGAGCTTAAGTTAATTTTCCATGGAACTTGTTGAATAATTATTTTTTGGAAATTGATATTAAATAACTTTATCATCAACTTACATAATTTCTTAGAAAGACATCCCTAGGCCATAAATGCATAGAATATTAGGATTAAGCCCTCCCTTACCTCATTAATGCCTTCCATGTCTCTTTAATGCCTCTCTATCCAAAATATTTATGAAGGAATTTATTGAATTTGGCCTCCAAAATTGAATAGATCCTCAGCCACACATCTTCATCTTAATATGGATGGTTTAAGTTCATTATGATCATTTGATAAAATCTATAAATAGGAAGTCTCACACTCATAATTTTAACCTCTCTTGGTCTAAATTTATAATTCTATAAAGCTCCCCCAAGACATTTTGATTAGTTTTATAATGTCAAATCTTTGATCCAAGACAAGCCAAAGCCACAAACCTAAGGTGCCAAGAGGAAATGAAGGTAGCCACACTCCATTGATTAAGATCTCTTTAAGCACAAGCTAAGCAAGCCAAAGAAGGAGCTTTTTGGAGCAATCAAGGATTTGGTGAGAAATTAGTATTTTATGTTCATATTTCTCATCTCTTTCCATTTCTAGTTATGTTTTCAAATTATTTTTCCTCACTAAGCTCCCCTTAGTGACTAGGCCTAAAGATGTTATGTTAGTTAGTGTGTTTCTTTCATTTTGTTTTCATTTTAGAACTAACACAGCACTAACCATCCTCTCTTGAGTCAATTATTAGTTTACATAATATCATTCTCAGTGGGACCTAGCATAACAAATTTGTTCAAATAGAACATACAAGTGACCTACTAATCATTTCCTTACAGGATCTCGGAGTGTGGAAGTAAAGGAAGTAAAAATTTGAGCAAAAGTCCATTTTTTTGGAAGTCATAGTTTTGTCCCTATGGAGTCATGGGTTTATCCTTTGGAATACAATCCCACCACTGAGATAGTCACTGAATCACCTAACAGAGGCATAGTATTAATGATAAACCACTAATAGTTAAGTGATAATACCACAACTCTCATAGTCACAGGATTGTTTACCCGAGTCATCAGATTCCATAATTGAGTCATGGGATTGACACCCTGACTTACAAGATTATCAACCAAACTTTTGGGATTGCCTAACTGAGTCACAGTATTATCAATAAATCATTAGTAGTTAAATGATAATACCAAAACTCTCATAGTGGTTGTATTGACTTGAAATTGGTGGGGTTGTTGACCCAAGTAACAAGATTATGATTCCCATTCAACTAAACCAGATAGTGATATTGCCAACTTGAATAGTGATATTATGAACCTAAATAAAGGGATTATTAGCCCCAGTAGTGATATTGTGTATTTTTGATAAACTAACATGAATAAGGATATTATTAGTATGAGTCATAATTTTTTAGAGTCATGGGATTGCACTATGGAGTAGCGAGATTTCATTGTGTGAAAAACTTGAGAGCTCATTTTGCAAAGATTATTTGCTCAATCTCAATAGTGCTTCAAAGCAGGTAGTCCTATTCTTGTTTTTACAAGTTAAAAGGTTGATTTAGAATTTAATTTGGGTGTTTTTAACTAATCATACACTTCAATTTGGGGTTTAAAAATAACTTGGTTAAAATCATGCACACTTCAAATTTGGTCTAAAATGAACATGCCAGTCTTCACACATTTGGTATTTGGGGCATAAAACAAATTTATCATGCTAAGTCTTAAACATTTCAAACATTGGGCTTAAAATGAACTTAGGTGCTTATTGCTTCATATAGTCTTTTTGGTGTAATCTTTACAAGTTTGTACATATTAAAGCCAAGGGGCTAAAATAATATCACCACACATTTTGTTTAATGCTTTAAAATTAAGCACACTTCAACTTTTTTCAAAGTTGTTATCATTGTTTGCCTAGATTATATTTGTTTGAGCAAATAGGGAGTTGTGCATGTATGCTCTCCCATCCATCCCCTTTAGGAAAATTTTTGGATCAAGAGCACCAAATTGATTACAAAGTGCCTTAGTCCAAAGGCATAAAAGAGAAATTTTGAAGGCCCTCCCCAAGACTTGCATGGCTTGGGTGACCTATAAATAACTTTTAAATCTCTTTTACTTGGGTTTTTACTTTTATTAGATCTTGGCTTGTGAAGGGGACTTCATTACCTCCCATGAGTTCTTTAATCGATCTTCAACCACACATCTTCATCTTGAGATGGACGATTTAAGTTCATTATGATCATTTGAGAAAATCTATAAATAGGAGGTCTCACACTCATAATTTTAGCCTCTCTTGGTGTAAAGTTATAATGCTATAAATCTCCCCCAAGCCATTGTGATTAGTGTTGTAATGTCAAATTACTGAGCCAAGACAAGATAAAGCCACAAACCTAAGGTGCCAAGTGGAAATGAAGGTAGCCACACTCCATTGATGAAGATCTCTTGAAGCACAAGCCGAGCAAGTCAAGATGAAGCCTTTTGGAGAAATCAAGGATTTGGTGAGAAATTAGTATTTTATGTTCATATTTCTCATTTATTTCCATTTCTAGTTATCTTTTCAAATGATTTTTCCTCACTAAGTTCCCCTTAGTGACTAGGCCTAGAGATGTTATGCTAGTTAGTGTGTTTCTTTCATTTTGTTTTCATTTTAGAACTAACATGACACTAACAATCCTCTCTTGAGTCAAATTCTTAGTTTATATAATATCATGCTCGGTGGGACCTAACATAAAAAATTCAATCAATTAGAACCTACAAGTGACCTACTAGTCATTTCCTTATAGGATCTTGAAGTGTGGAAGTAAAGGAGGTAAAAATTTGATCAAAAGTCTATTTTTTTGGAAGTCATAGTTTTTCCCTATGGAGTCATCGATTTATCCTCTGCACTACATTCCTACCACTGAGATAGTCACTGAATCACCTAACAGAGGCAAAATATTAATGATAAACAACTAAAAGTTAAATGATTAGACCACAACTGTCATAGTCACAGGATTGCTTACCAGAGTCATCAAATTACCTAACTGAGTCATGGGATTGACACCCTGACTTTCAAGATTATCAACCCAAATTTTGGGATTGCCTAACTGAGTCATAGTATTATCAATAAATCA
>JARHVA010000312.1:865000-922500 GCA_037957365.1 Torreya grandis | reverse complement strand
CTTCCCCACCTTCTCCTCTTCCATGACCACCTTCACCTCCACCTTCTCTAAAGACTCCACCGAATCAATGCCATAACACCATCTAAGTTAAGCACCCCAAAGGGACCCCTTTAAGGAATACATTCATAATTTAGGATCAAATTCATAGAAGACTCCATCCGTAGTAAAAGAGGCCCCATTTGGAGATCAAGTTGATACTAATGGAATGGGAGTAGATGAGATGGATACCCAAAGCCATCAAGAAGGTGAACTTGAGTGAGACCTAGAAAGGGGAAAGAAGCATTTGAGGGGGAATAAGAATAGAGAGGGTTGTCTATTCTGTGCAAATGATACTAGTTCGATGTAGATGACAAGAAACTATATATTTGGAAGCATTTCCACCCCAAAGATGTAACCCCAAAAACAAAGAAGTAATTATCCTTCCTTTTGGAAATGTATAACGAAGAGCCCCAGCTTGATATTCCTTTGGATTGCATTTTTTATGGCCCAAATGCTCCAGGTCTACTAGACTTTATGAAGCTTGATCCGCAATGGCTCTCGCTAATAATGACAAGTGCCACCTATTTGAAACTAGTCATGGAAATGACATGCAAAAGCATTTTGTTCAGAATTAGACATGCAAATGGTGGAAAAGAAACATGGTAGAGTTATATAAATGTCTAAGAAAGTGTATGAAAAAAATCAAGCACTAGTTGAGGAAGTGACCTCTTTGAAGTAACAAATACAAGAGGCCTCCAAAGCTAAGGTAAGTGTTTTAAACCTTTGGAAGATGATTTTGAAATAAGAGCCAACACTTGTGGATGGTGTACCATTGGATGGGGGTGCCATCAAAAATTTGGAAACATTGGTTGAGCTATTGCTCAAAAAAATAAGGAGCACCCCATGCCTAGAGATGAGGCCCAAGAAATACTTGAACAATTTACCATAGTGGAAAATATCTATAAAAGTAATTTGAAGAGAGTCAGTGAGGTTATCCCAAATTTGGATAGTATTTTTGTGTTCTTAGCATGCCCAAATAAAATAGTATAAGCCTAGATCAATGATGAGGAGGTCTTGAGGCAGCAATTGGCTAATGTTTCCTTATTAATGAAACACCATGTCAAGCATGCAAAATCATTTAAATATGTTGAGATGATGGAATATGAAATTAATAAACATCATCAACAAATAAACACAAGTTTTACCATACTCCAAGGATAGGTTGACAAGGAGGTCTTAGATTTAGAAGACATCCAAAAGGAAGCTAGTGCAACCCTAGATGAATAGGTGAAAAATACTGAGACATCAACTTAGCTTGAGGAGCTGAAAGAAGAAAAGGAGGCCATTGAACAAATAACTACCAAAGCCCTCAATGCATTGTCCCACTGGGATGGGCTAAAGAAGGAACTCAAATAGAAGGGGCCAAAATTTTTAGAAGATGCTAGTGTGGCTTAGACCAAGATGGACTAAATACTTAGTGTGGGGTGATGTTGACCCCTAAATTTTGTATAAGTATTGCTCCAATATTGGCACACGATGTGGAAGGACCATTTCCCATTTCTTCACATCTACCAACATGACATGGGAGGACCATGGTATGCAGGATTATTATGGCATGGAACTTGTCAAGCACATGAGGATAATGGCATAGGAGAGTCAGTGAAAGAGGAACTAATCAAGGAAGAATGTGTCACAAGTGACCCAAGAATAGAGAACTCAAAACAAGAAGTGAAAGATTACAAGATCACATGGGAAGTAGAGCATGAGGAACATGGGAATAGTTAGAAGAATACCTCAAGTAGGACACTTCAATTGCACCGATCAAAGGTTATGTACTAGCCCACAAGAAATGGAATACTTGACCACTAGAACATAACATAAACAATCATCTAGGGGTGTAGAGGCCTAATTTTATAGGAATAACTAGTTGTAAGAGCCACGACTCCTAGCCTATTGGGAGTTTGTGTGCCATTTGTCCATGATAGTTAGAATCTTGACACTTGATCAGGGCAAAACAAGTACAAAAAACCCTTGTTGTAATCATTTGCATGTGTGGACCCTTGGAGAATAGATACAAAATTCTATCTTGTAATTTATTAAGCCATCAATGAATAATTAGTATTTGCCATAACTTGTGATGATTTGTGAACATTCTAAGTGTTGAATAATGAATATATTTTATTTCTAAGTCATGGGTATCTTTTCCTTCAATTGTTACTATTGAATAATAATGGTGACCCAAGATATCATAGTAATTAAGTTTGAGACAATAATAATAATAGTGGTATATTTATGGTATTGAATAACTTCACTAGTGATCATGACACCTACTTATGAATGAGACAATTCATATCTTATTAGCCGAGTTCATGATCATGCACCACAAGATGACAGCATACTACCCATAGGCTAAGGGAATAGCTAAAGCCTTCAATAATATCCTTAGTACCACTTTGATAAAAAAAATTAATGTTGGTCGGATTGATTAGGATGATAGAGTATCTACAATACTATGGGCTTATCAAACTACGTAGAAGCACCTCAATAAAAGTACATGATTCAACCTAGTATATGGAAGGGAAGCAATCATGCCAGTAGAGTTCCTAGTACCATATTTTTGGATAACACATATGGGAAACTTGGATGATGATACCTCTTTAAAAGCTTGGATCGATGATTTAATGAAACTAGATGAGGCTCAATTCAGAATACTTGGCTTATAGGAACATAACATAAAGCAAACCTCTAGGGGTATAGAGGCCCAATTTTATAGGAACAACTAGCTGTAAGAGCCATGACTCTCAGCCTATTGGGAGTCTGTGTGCCATTTTTCCATGATAGTTAGAATATTCACACTTGGTCAGGGCAAAATAAGTATAAAAAACCCTTGTTGTAATCATTTGTGTGTGTGGACCCTTGGAGAATAGATACAACATTTTTTCTTGTAATCTATTAAGCAATAAATGAATAGTTAGTATTTTATCATAACTTGTGATTATTCATGAACATTCTAAGTGTTGAATAATGATTATGTTTTATTTCTAAGTCATGGGTATCTTTTCCTTTTATTTCTACTATTGAATAATAATGGTGACCCAAGATATCATAGTAGTTAAGTCTGGTACAATAAGGAGAATAGTTATATATTTATGGTATTGACTAACTTAAGATTTGAACAAGCATATAACATTTTGCTTCAAATCCTTTGAGAACCAGTATTTTGTTGCACCCTTTGGGTGAGCATGTGAGACTTAATTCTTATGTGATAGGGCCAGTACACTAGCATGTTGGGGAAAAGATTCAAAGTCGTAGTAGAGATAACTAAATGAATCAAATACTATTTTATCAGTCAAGAATTCAAATTTTTCCATTATTTAATAGAAAATAAACTATCCCTAATTGCCTTTTGTTTCATACCTCATACTTTTTTATCAAAGTTTATGTCCAAGAGTCAAATGCCTAGTTTTTGTTAGAAGTTTTTCAAATTTGTTAGATTAAATATCTCATATTTTAAAGTCTATATTTTGACATCATTTGGCCAAAAGTCTTAGCACATGTTTTTTTAAGCCTATATTTTGATGCCGAGTTTAGACAAAAGTCCTAGCAACTTTTATTTTTTCTAGATTAGACTCATTTCAAACACTTTGACCTAGAATTTGTAATTTTGATTTACAATTCTTTTACTTGACCTTTTTGTGTGAGACATGTAATGTTAGATACTTGATATTAGCGTGTTTTATAACAAGTCATTGCATCAACCTTTTTGGATATAAATATCCATCCTTTTAACCAAGTTTGAACCTTTTTTCAGGCATCTCATTTACAAAGTTTATAGAAATATATTCCCTTTTTGTTGTGAAAAATTTACTATGGATCCTAACATGTATTCCTACACTTGTAGTGGCCTCAGGTACAATCCAAGATTTAGTAATGTGGTCGCACAAGAATAAATGGTTCAAGACCCTTATACAAACAATGTTGCTTATGAGACAGATTCTTACCCATCTTATAACACTTAATTAGGGTCATATAACCAAGACCCATTGGCTCATTATTTGGTAAACAAGCCTCCTTACTCAAATCAGGATCAAGAACATATATATCAGTATCTAGCTTTGATACCAACAGTTTAAGAACTAGTTCCTCAACAACCATACTATGTTACTATACCATCCACGTATGATCCTTATATTTTTGAATGTCACTTATTGGAGAAAAAGGATGAAATTTTAGTTAGAGCTATAAAATTAGGGGATAAGATTCTAGCAATCTTCCCCCATGAAAATTTGTCAAGCCTAGTAAGAATGCCTAAAAACATAATTTATAATCAATAAGCTTCTTTTATAAATCCTTTATATCTAGTCTAAATGACACATCAGAACCCTAATATGTTTTTAATGGTAAGGACATCATGGAGGATCACTTTGTACAAATGCAGATAGCATACAAAACATATTTGAACTTAGTGCATAATTTTAACTAGATGACCATGTCTAATAAACCGCTCATAGATCTAGTTCCTTCAATAGGAGTGATAATAGAGTTGAATAGTCAAGACAATCAGGGCATAGACCCCTTTTCAAAAAACACTTTGATAATTATTTCATGTCACAACCATTAAGGAAGTGTCTTCTACTTCTATGCAAAACATTGAGAAAAACATAGTGGATAATGTGCAAGCAACGTATAATCCAAACCAAAGTGGTGTAAGTACATAAACAACTAATACACAAACAAATATAACTTTAGTTAACACCATGAGTGGTTCTAAAAATCAAATATTAGGAGTTTCTATGTCCCAACCTCAACTAACTACTAGCACTAATCCTCAACTAGTTGCTTCTTCAAGTACTTAATCAATAAAATTAGGTAGTCAGCTAATAACTAATGTCATGCCTCAATAGTAAAATGTGATGAATTTTACTCAATAGATAAAAATTAATATTCCACAACAATAGGCACAAACCAATATACTGATGCAACAAAGGTAGAATCTATTTCCACCTCAGCAGGGGACAACCCATGTTCCACTTTGCGAAGTAGAAATGAATATATTTCTTTCTTTACAAACCAATATACCAATTGAAATCCAAATGATGTCTAATCAATAACATACAAATATTGGTCAATGATAGATGTTGAATCTCCAACATACATTCAATTTATAGTATGGATTCACTTAACAAAGGGGTTATAATGTTCCTCATGTACCAATCAGGCAACCTTTGCCTTTTGTACAGAATATTCCACTAGTTCAACTATAGGGTCTTGGTTTACAAGTACCCCCTCAATATCAAAGTTTGATTAGTTGGTAGCAAGTCCCTATTCAACCCTAGTAGGCATAGTATATCCATATCCCTCCATCCCAACCTCAACATCCCCAAACTCAGACCTACATATCCAATCTAACCTAGAATATCACACCATAATATGTGCAAATTCAACAATCAAACCCTAATATGTGCATGCATATTCCTAGTTTGTTCCCCAAAATAACCAACATATCCAAATAAAAACCTCCATTATACCTTAGTCAAAGTGCTCTACTTATGACTGTTCAACCATCTACATAGGCTAATGTTTTGCCTCAAGCCAATATTTCTTCTAGTTTCCTAGCCCAAAAACTACAACAAATGAAGGATATGATTGCTTCCATCTAAGCTGGGAAACAGACTAAAAAGTTTAAGTTAGATGATGTGTTTTATTATCCATTTAACATAGTGTACTTATAGATACCATTTCCTCCAAGATATAAACCATTAAAATCTGACAAATACAAGGGGAAAGGTGACCCCAAGGCTCATTTGATTGAGTTCTTTGTTGCATGCTAGCCAGAGGAATATAGTGACATCTACCTTTTGTTGTTGTTCCTACGGAGTATAAAAGGACAAGACTTGTAGTGGTTTTTAAAGATGCCCAATAATTCAATCTCAAATTTTGATGATCTTTTAGAGAATTTTGTGCAACACTTTTTATATTATAGTGAACATGAGATTTATTAGTCAACTTGACACAATCCAAGTAGAGAGATGGTGAGAGTTTTAAAAGTTATCTATAGTGATGGAGAGACCTTACAAG
Organism: Torreya grandis; assembly: GCA_037957365.1. Lineage (NCBI taxonomy): Eukaryota > Viridiplantae > Streptophyta > Pinopsida > Cupressales > Taxaceae > Torreya > Torreya grandis. Next base: position 916,443 of record JARHVA010000312.1, on the reverse strand, counting down.
TTGATCCGCCTATAGTTCACCAAATAAATAATTAATTACTATGTTTACCATATATTTTCATAGTGAGATATCCTATCATATGGAATTATAGTGTGCACATACCTTTAAAGAGATTATTGTTAAAGGTTTGTTGATCGAGTGATACCTTATCAAAAAAGGGATCATCAAGCTTACCTCATCCAATTAGAATCAAGGTACTAGTCCAAGAAATCACCAAAACTAGCATCAAGTCCAAGTACAAGCATTGCAACTAGCACATGCTAATAATAATGATAGACCAAGGCAATTCAACTGTAACAAAAATGTTGTTAGAAATGGAGTAACAGAGTCGAGACATGTCCAAATAGTGTAAACACCATCTACTCAACCCACACAACATGTACAAATTACTCATAAATCATAACCTTTTCAGCAAACATATCAAGCAAAATAGCTTGGACACACACAACAAATATTGTAACCTTTGTCATTACAAGCTCCTCCTCCAAGGAGAACAGTGCCTAATCATCACATTTTTAGTGACCTTGGAGAGCCTATTGAATCTATGTTTTGAAAACTCACTACTGTTAATTTGATTATTTGGTCTATATCGAAACATTATCCTCAAGGCATCCCTTATCTTTATTGGTACCACCAAAATGAATTCTGCAAATATCATCAGGTTAATGGACATAATTTGCATCATTGTGTAAAAATTAAACATTTGATTGAGAATATGTTGGAGAACAGGGAAATAACATTGGATGGTGGTGCTTCCACTTCTAATTAGACCCTTGGGATTGATCAAAACCCCTTTTCCCAACATAAAAATCAAACACAAAAACAACAACAACAACAACAACAACAAAGACAACAACAATGGCTAGTGCAACACCAACAATAATAGTTTCAACAACCAAGGCTGACTCAATAGAATCACCAACATCAAAACTAATAACATCCTAATAATGGATAAAACAAAGGTCAAAATGATAACAACTAATAGACTTACCATGTAGTTACACAAGACTACAATAGGGTTTTAGGTCATATTGCAAGAGGTCATGTGAAACATGTCCTTATAGACAATGGATCGGATTTAAACATAGTGTCTTTAAAGCTCATCAAAATTATCAGGTACACCATGGTAGATCTTCAAAAAGAGACAATAACCATCAAATCCTACTATAATGAGGAATGAGAATCACAAGGCACCATATGTTTACCAGTTATCCTTCGGCCCTTAATCCATGATACACTTTACCATGTGCTAGATCTTAATTTTTCATACAATATGCTTTTAGGTAGACCTTGGTTATAGGAGATTTGGGTAGTCCCATCAACACTTCACTAGTGTCTCATGTTTCTCCACTTAGGGACGGAGGTTAATATTCCAAGAGATTTACATCTATATGAGCATTGAAAACACCTAGTGGCTAAGTTCAAGAGTTATAACTATCATTTTAGCATGAATCCAGTGGCCATGCAACATAAGGGAAAGGACATACTCCTTTATTCATCATAGGATAACTTCATTGATCCTATACTCTTGATTTCCTTTCCCACATTCTGCCTCCTAAAATGTCCAATCACTATACCATCTCGGATAATGACACAACAGAGTATTTGATACATGACACCTTTCACATTGCAAAACTTCTAAATAACCTAAATTATTTTATAGGACCAAAATTCAAACCATTCATGCAATGGAAAATAAAGGGTAAAGGCCATCTGTATAGTCCAACACCTATCACATTCACATCACCTCTGGCCAAGACCAAGACCCTCTCAAAGGTGATAAATCATGGTTGTATAATGACAAGTTGGCTGATTTTTATGAGAATTCTAAGTATCATATTCCCAATAGGATCATGAAGAATCATGACTATGCCAGAAGAGGCTTTAGACCAAACCAACAAGGAGTACTTGAGCCAATTTCCATGACCAAATATAAAGGGCCCTATGATATTATATTTAAATCACCTGGTGGTGACCCCATATACCTTAATCATGTTCCATCACCATTGACTAGTGATGAAGATGCTGATAGGGAAGCAGAGTCTGATCATAACCATTTTAATGACCTAGTTGAGACCAACCTATTTAATACTCATTATGTTTGTACCCTTAGACTAGTCATTCATCACAAACCACTACCATTGTATTATCCTTAGCTGATATACTGGGACTAACAATATTCCAATGTGCCAATTAATGAGTTTCAACATGATGAGGCTTTCTTTGATTTTCTTGACCTTAGCGAGAATGTTTCATTAGGGGACCCTAAATATGGGTTCTCAATCAAGTTGGATACTGAAGGTTATTTTGGAGATTGGGTCAACACCCTTAGCCAAACACAAATAATTAAAACATTGAGATCCCAAAGTGAAAAACTATTTGAGGTGCTTTCTGATTAGGGAAAAAAGTAAAGAAAAAATCCAGTCTAGTGGTGAAAACCTATTTTAGGTGCCATTAGACAGGGTGTTCAACCTTCTTTAAACATAGCTCAGGAGACCACCAACAATGAACTTGTCTATGAGTCTTAGTTCATTTTTGAAGAACAATAAGATTTTGATTGAATCATTCAAGTGTTTCCAATAGTTTTTGTTACATGGACAAAGCTCCCATTGGGGAACTCTGATTCATCATGCGTTGGGGAACTCAAAGAGCCAATCCTAATAGAGAATTCTAATGTAGCCAATCCATTCAAATCTTTGCCCACTATCCTTGAATATAGTTCAACCCTTCTAGTAGAAGACATGATATAGGTTAACATCGGGCCCCCAGATGATTAAAAATGGATCAAGCTAGGCATGTCCCTTATTAAGAAGGAACGTGAAGTCCTTACAAGCCTTTTGAGGGAATTTATAGATATTTTTGCATGGGTATATTTTGACATGCCAAGTTTAGACCCTACCTTGGTTTTACATCACCTTGTGGTCAATACTGATGCCAAACCAATGAAACAAAATTTGTGTAAAATACATCCTCACATTGTTATATTAATGAAGAAAGAGTTGGAAAAACTCTTGGAAGAAAGATGTATTCAATTGATCGACTATTCAAAGTGGATGTCTAATGTGATGCCAGTTAGTAAAAATCCAAAAGGAATCAAAATCTGTACTAATTTACATGATATAAATAAAGCTTTCCCTAAGGATGACTTTCCATTGACATGATTGTTGAAGCCACAATGAGTTATGAGATGTTTTCATTAATGAATGACTTTTTAGGGTAAAACCAGATCAAGATAACACCAAAAGACCAACACAAAATAGCATTCACCAATCCATGGGGAACATTCTATTATCAGGTTATGCCATTTAGTCTTAAGAACGCAGGGGCCACCTATCAAAGAGCCATGACCACCATGTTTCATGATATGATGCATGACATTATGGAAGACTATGTCAATGACATTTTTGGTAAATCAAAGCCATAACAGATATGAAACCACTAACTAATTGAAGTAGCTCTATAGTTTACAAGGCAAGATCCGGTCTATCTGATGTTTCATATCATAATTAGATAAAAAATGCCATCTTTTTAGGCATATTCTGAAAAAGGGAGTCACTTTTCATTGGGATGATCACTACTAGACATCTTTCTAGAAACTAAAAGATTATCTATCAAATCCACCTATTTTGTTGCCTGATATGCCATGAAAGTCATTCTTGTTATACCTATCAGCTACTAGCAATGCCCTAGGGGCACTTCTAGCTTAGCATGATGATAATGGAAAAGATCATGTTGTGTAATATTTAATCCATACACTGGTCATGTATGAACATAATTATACGCCCATAGAAAAAATATGTTTAGCCATGGTATTTGTAACTTAGAAAATACACCATTACATGTTAAAAATTAAGACCATGGTTATTTCAAAGCTATATCCACTCAAGTATCTACTATCTAAAATAAATTTAGAAGGCCACATGGCCAAGTGGATCATACTTCTCAGTGAGTTTGCCATCATGTACATCAACTAAAAAGCCATTAAAGGATAAGTTCTTGTAAATCAGCTTGTTGAAGCACCCTTTGTTGATATAGAACCATTGACCTGCCCATTTGTTGATGAATCCATAATGACCATCATTGACAAACCTCTCAGGGAGAAACACTAGAAGCTGTATTTTGATGGATCATTCACAACACATGGATTGGGGGCAAGCCTTTTATTTATTACACCACAAGGGAATCTAATCCCTAAATAATTTAGAATCAGCTTTCCTTATACCAATAACATGGCTGAATATGAAACACTTATTGCAGGGATTTACCAAGTATTACAATAGAACACATCTCATTTCAAGGTTTATGGTGATTCTCATTTAATCATCAATCAGGTTACAAACCACTTTTAGACCAAAGATGATAAGTTGGTTCCATATGAGGCCATGGTCGACACTCTCAAGCCACAAATTGCTGACATTCAATTTGAGTGTATACCAAGGGCAAGTAACAGAACCATAGATGCTATGGCCACTATTGGATCTTTGATTTGGCAAATAGACACAACCAAAGAGTATCGTCCTTGTTGAGAACTCGTTAGCACCAACTCATGAACCGTCAACTGTCATGATGATTTATGATATTTTTGGTCCTAGTTATATCTAGTGTTCAAACCTTTATAACTACATCCACAACCAAGTTATGCCACCTAACCTATCCTTGAAATAATCAAAAACCTTCATCCCCCAAACCACTCATTATACCTTACTTGTCTCAACCCTTTATCATCATAGTTTTGATGGAATTCTATTTCATTATTTAACTTTGGTAGAATCTACGCTAGTGTTATGAGAAATTCATGGAGTATGTGGATCCCACACTAGTGGGGCAATCCTATCCAAAAATCTCTTACGTACTTGTTATTATTGGCCCATAATAGATGTAGATGCAGTTATATATGTAAATAAGTGTGACAAGTGTCAACAACATGTCAATTTGATTCATGCCCTAGCCAAGACTTTGAAACCAATGTTGATACCATAGCCATTTTCTACATGGGGCCTTGACCTCATTGGGAATATCATTTCCACCTCATACAATGACCATAAATATATCTTTATTGCCACTGAATATTTCACTAAGTGGGTTGAAGTTATACCCCTCACTTGTGTGACTGGCAAGAAAATTTACAAGTTCATTTTTAACCATCTCATTTGCCACTATTATATCCCTTCTGACATTATATCTGATAATGATCATTTTAGATCAAAGATGTTGAAAAGCTATGTACTTAATATAACATCATGTAACATTTCTCCATAATATATTACCCTCAAGGCAATGGTCAAGCCAAAGCATTGAACAAAACCATTGTTAACATTCTCAAAAATATTGTCAATGATGTCGAACATGATTAGCACCTTCAGATATTCCATGCCCTTTGAGCATACCATACCAATCATCATACACCCATAGGGGCCACTCCATATTCACTTGCTTATGATACAAAATTCATTCTTCCCATTGAGGTCGAGTTACCATCTCTATGCATCTCTTTCAATCATATCCTAGATGAAAATGACTACCGAGTAGCTCACCTACAATAACTAAAGTTACTTGATAAGAAACACATAGATGAAGTGAAAAAATTTCAATCCTATTAGAACTGACTTTGAGGCCACTACAATCAATGTGTCGAGCATAGAGAATTTGAACTTGGCAATCCTGTCCTTAAAGAGAACCAAAAGAATACCATGATAAAAAAGAAGCATAAAGGCAAGTTTAAACCCAACTAGGTTGGTCTTTTGATCATTATGGCAAACTATGGAATAGGAGCATACAGGGTTACTACACTAGACGGACACAAACTTGATGAGCCAATGAACATTATCCACCTTAAGCAGTACTATGCTTGAGTGTCTTGGTGTATTTTCTATAAGGATCATTTCAAGTTGTATCATTTTATCATTATTCTTCTTTGTACTATACCATTTTATCATCCTATCATCCTAACAACCGATCACTTTTTCCTATCACCTATTTATTTTACTATCTGAGTTATTTCTCCCTCCCTACGTGGCCCTATGATCTCAGTTCTATTCCATTCATTCCAAATCCACTTTTAGCAAGAGGATTAGGATTTATTTTTAGTAGTTATTTCACACATTTTAGATAGAGGTATTATTTTGGAATAGTAAGACAACAATTTGGTAGTTTCATCCTTCATTTCTTGTTCCATTCTCTCTACCAAGTGTTCCTAATTATAACTACCTATGGGTAAATTGGTGTCTCACCAGTCCTGTTACTAATTATAACCACCTATGGGCAACTTAGCATCATTGACCGATGTCATTGTTTTCCTAGTTATAACCTCATATGGGCAAACTAGGGGCAACACTTGTTTATTATGCCTTAGCCATACCAATTAGCTATTTCCTATGTCATACTACATACCAAATAGCTATTTCATATGTGCCTCTATAACAACTGTGCCTATTTTGTTTGAATTGGCTGCTACACTAGTCAAATTCCTCCATTGTAAGGTGAAACTATAATGACTTGAGGTCTCATCCTAGGACTATGTAGGCAATACTTGATACTTTTTGAGTTCAACTCAATCACCCTAATCCATGCCATCATTATTTTGAAAGCAACCTAAACCATGCTCTCACTATTTTGTAAGCAACCTAAGCCATGCTCTCTTCATTTTATAAGTAACCTAAGGCACGCTTTTGCCATTTTGTGAGCAACCTAATCAATGCTCTTATCATTTTGTGAGCTTGAAACATTTAGTATCTCATCATTCTCCATCAAGTTGAGATACCTAGAAACTTCCAAAAATATTTGTATGATCATTCAGAAAAAACCAAAAACATGGACCACTTTTTTAACTTAAAGATTATGGGAACCCTTACTAAGTTATAATCAAATCACTTGTCACTTAATTTCCCCATCCTTTTTATCCTTTTTTCCCATGCTCTCACCATTTTATGAGTCTATTCCTATTCTTCTATCTCATTCATCATGTTTGTTTTCATTAGATATCATTTTCTTCTCATTTCTTAGGAGAACTATATTGGCATGAAGTTTGTGTTGGATATTACATCCATGAAACTATGTAGGCAACATCCACTTGCCTAGTGCATATGGAGATAACTCGGCCATCCCCTTCCTTTTCTTCTATTCCCCCAGTCATGTTTATTTTTTAAGTTGTCACTTATTTTTTAGGGGCAATTTTCATCATCTAGGTTTAAGTCATACTAAAATTAGGACTAATGGTTATATGTTCTTTATTTGTTTCTTTGCTTATTTGTCTATTTGTTGTTTGTGTGCCTGTTTGTTTGCTTTCAACATTGTTGCCTTGATTCAGTTTACATGCATTCATTGGGTGATTCCTTGTGTATTTATACTTTAATCCCTCCATATTCATACACTTACATTGTCATCATGGTTTTCATCATTGGTGCATTTTTTCTATTGAGTATTACATTACGAGAATCAGTCTTTATGCATCTTTTAGCCTAGTCCTCATGGTGTTCTATCATGATGCCTAGCATCAAATGCTACAACAAAAATTAGCTTCAAGAAGTCTACTCAGCAATGGTGGCATCAACATCTCCTCAGCACTGACATCTTAATCTAATTGCAATCATATCCCAAATAGAGTAATTAAATAATGAAACCATTTTCAACTTTTATTAGTTCGGATGAGCATCTTTCTACTAGCAGGTTGTCCCAATTCATCTTTATCCTCTTTATCAAGTTACCCACATCATATTTGCCAATCATTAGTTGATCAATCATGTTTCTCATAATAGGGGTCCAATAATTATAACTGCTTATGGGTGAATCATTGTACACCATCCCACCTATATTTCTTAATGATTATAACTACCTTTGGGTAAATCATTGTGTTCTCACAAAATTTACCTTCTTTTTATTGAAATAGAGGCATGTTGTTATCTTGCTTGTATATCTTAATTGAGGCATCTCCCTCTTCTCAATGATTATAACCACCTTTAGTAAAATCATTGTGTTATCATACCACATTGCCACTATCAGGGTAAAATGTTTATATTTGGGCAAACCAGTATACAATGTCCCACTTGCATTCTCAATGATTTTAACTACTTTTTATAAATCATTGTGTTCTCACCCCATCACCTTCATATGTTTGATCCCCTCATTTTACTTCTTTCTTTTGAGGGACCATTTTCTGACCTACTTGTACCAACCATTCCCTCAAGGGTGCATCATATAGTTCATTCATTGCCATTGAAGTTGTAAGCATGCAGGGCCTTTTCATTCTTTGAGAAGACGTTACTATGCATATATCTTGCACCACCTTCCCAAACAAGGGCAAATTGTAGACACCTAAAATTAGCCACCAATGACCTTCAACCAGGATTTTGACCAATTTATATCAAATATGCACAATTTGGCTTTAAAACACTAAAACACATTAAATGAGTTGAAATTGTTATATATAAATGCCAATTTTGGCCAAAGTATCACTAAATGAGGCAATGTAATTTATGAGACAACTAACTTTGATTAGATCATTTTGAGTGGATAAAGAGGCATTTATTTAATTTGACCTCTAAAATTGAATGGATCCTTAGCCACACATCTTCATCTTGAGATGGATGGTTCATGCTCATTTTGATCATTTGATAAAATCTATAAATATGAGGTCTCACACTCATAATTTTAAGCTCTCTTGGTGTAAAGTTATAATGCTAAAAAAATCTCCCAAGCCATTGCAATTAGTGTTATAATGTCAAATTGTTAAGCCAAGACAAGCCAAAGGTGCCAAGAGGAGTTGAAGGTAGACACACTCCATTTATGAAGATCTATTGAAGCACAAGCCGAACAAACCAAAAAAGGAGCCTTTTGGAGAAATCAAGGATTTGGTGAGAAATTAGTGTTTTATGTTCATATTTCTCATTTCTTTCCATTTCTAGTTATGTTCTCAAATGATTTTTCCTCATTAAGCTCCCCTAGTGACTAGGCCTAGAGATGTTATCCTAGTTTGTGTGGTTTTTTCATTTTATTTTTATTTTGAAACTAACACGACACTAACCATCATCTATTGAGTCAAAAAAAAAAAAAAAAAAAAAAATTACTACTTTAAGTTTTCCATCTATATTAATTTCTAGATATTTTTTGTATGCCACTATATGTCGCAACTATAAATATCTATATTTTTTTATGTATCTCTTATTTTATTCATCTAAATGTAAAATGAATTATATGGTTTCAAACTAGGCTTAATTATATGCATATTAAGAAAAAAAACTTATTTAGGTAGTTAGGGGAGTGCATATCCATTTTTTTAAATCATTTTCAAGGTGTATTTACTTATAAAATTAATTAAAAAGTTAATATTTATCGACAAATTTTAAAAAAAAAGGTTTCAAATTAGATGATTTTCTCTAAATTTTTTACCAAAGAGTTTCAAAATAATAATAAATGATGGTAAAAAATGAGGGAGTGCATGAGCATCTTTTACTTCGTATTTTTAGAAAATCAGAAGTTCTTTAAATTTTAGATACATAAGTTACTTATATTTGATCATTTCAAAAAAAATAGTGCTTTAGAAACTAGATTTGAAATGTTACAATTCATTTTTTAATATCATCTTTAAATTTCTAGTGTAGTTGTCTCAAATAATCTATACAATTTGAAGATTCTTATTTTCGAAGAAAAGAAATGTTCATTTAAAACTCTATTTTGACCGACCAATTCCATGCACTTACCCTTATTCCTTTAATCTTAATTTAGAACATTTTTTAATTGGATTTATATTTGTTTCTTTCTAATATAGTTTTGCTTCGCACTCTTGGTTTACTCTATTTTTTTTTTAGATTTTAAGTTTTGGCTGAATTTTCAAACTCGGTTAACCAATTATTGTAATTTTTTTGTTGGTAACATTCTTTATAATATTTTTAGGATTATTAAATTTTTATTCTATGGATAATATTGTTTAAACTTGGGTGAGGCCCTCCATTTCCTCAATATATCAAAAAAAAATTTAAAAAAAAAAAAAATTAAAAAAAATCATTCAACATAAATTTTGAAAAGATATATAATTCATTATTGTAATCTGGTATATATTTATTTCTAAAATATGTGATGAGATACTGACATTCTATCTAGTTTAGTGACTCTTTGTGAATACTTTCTATTGAAACACGCACACACAAAAATTCAATTATTATCTTCATTTATCCTTATAATGGTTGATGTCTTATAATTAGTAATTAATTTTAATAAATTAAATAAAAATATAAATAATTTTTCCCTAAATTAGTGTTATAAAACCACTAATATGAAAAATATATATATATAAATTTATATTACTCCATATAATTTTATTATAATTAATATATATATTTTTAAATATTTTCCACAAAATTTTAAACATCACATACCTAACACAAATATAATACCAGAAATATAAATGATTTGATTTGAATTTATTTTAAGTCAATCTGAAAAATTCAACAATACTCACTCATAGTGTAGAGAGATATTGATCCCCATGCCTTAATCACTAATCCAAATATTTACAAGAGTTTTTCTAAATAGTATTTTGAGTATTGATTTATTAATTAAATATTTTCTATTTTTTTATGGCAGGTACATCAAATTCACATATTTTGAATGTAAGTAGAGTATTGTAGTATTTGGCATGCACATTAATTCCCTGATAGGGTCTTTATACATTATAGAAGTTTCATTGGCCAAAAAATAGAGGATATTAATTAATATAAATGATTTTCCTATCGCAAACAATCACGTTATATTATGTTTCATCAATCTTTCTTTTTACAAGAGCTTTAATTATGTGGCATTAGATGGTTGGAGTTACAAGATTTTGTGCTCTTCTATAATTTGTGTTCATGTTATTTTTATCCAAATCTATTCATTGATCGTATTCATATATAAGATATGATGAAGCTATCATAATTGTAAATAAGAAATATCAACCAAAAATGGTTGAGAGTGAAATGCAAACAACAAAAGAATTAGTAGATCCAAGTTAAAGGTAAGAGGTTTTTAGATGAATCAATACTTTTTTATTAGAGTAATAGATATTATCATACTTTCTATTCTTTATTAATTCAGTGTTGTATTTCAATTTTATTTTCAAAATTAATATGCGATTTTATTTCATTTTGTCAAGTAATTTCTATAATACATATATTTTTAATATATTAAATTAAAATATATATATTGTAATTTATATTAAGCTTCACTCTTTAAAATTTAGTGATCAATTTTTAATTGATGTCACTACAAGATTTGTTTGTATATTTATATTTATAAATATTATCTTTATTTAATGTAAAGAAATTAATTAATTAATTTTTAATAATTAATTTTATTATACAATACAATGAAATGAAGATATCACTTGATAAATTTAATTTCTTTAAATGATATTATCATATAAACGGAAAATAACCTTTCTTATCATGACATTGATTGAGAGCAGTCCAATAACAATGGAGAATCTTAACCTATAACTTAATTCCATTACCACTTCCCACCATTCGATTTCAGCATCTAAATCCACTTCACTTGCCTTTATAAACTTAATATATTATTTTCCTACTTCACTTACCTTTATATATTTAATATATTATTTATTTTACATGAGTTTTTCATTGTCTATAGACAATGAAACATAATCTTAATGTATATCATCATATACATGAAAGACAATCTTTCTTATCTTAAGATTGAATGAGAGTAGTCCAATAACAATACAGAACCCTAATCCATAACTTAACCCCACTGCCACGTCCCACCATTCGATATCTGTATCTGAATCCTCTTCTTCTGCTTCACTAGCCTCTCCACCACCCGTGATTTGGAAAAGAAAGGTTTCCAGTACTGTTTATGAAGGGAATGCCATATAGATGGGCATTGTCTATGAAAGATGATTCGTCAAACGTTAGAAACTGTCCTCCATGAGGTACTTTTCCCTCAAACATGTTGTAGGAGACATTGAAGAATTGCAAATAACTGAGAGATTGAAGTTCCAATGGAATTTTCCCATAGACTCTAGTTGACCAATGCCTCCCAATGTGTTTGGAATTTGGCCGCTAAAATTATTTCTAGAAAGATTGAGGCCTTTCAAACCTTGAAGGAATACCATTTCTAGGGGAATCTTCCCTGAAAAATTGTTGATAAATCCATAAATTTGAAAATTGTAAAAACCGTCTCATATTCCAGAGAGCGGTCTTTTGTGGAAACGGTTATGTGAATCTTTCACTCAACGTCCTTCATAAAATAACCAATCTGCAGTGCACCACTCTGTGATGCATTGACCATTGCCCTTAAACTTGTCACGCTAGATGGAATAGACCCTGAAAGTCTGTTGTGAGAAAGGTCTAAGATTTGAAGATGTGGGAGGGCAATTATTTGGGGAGGAATATTACCTTGGAATCTATTGGAGTTCAACATCAAAATCTGCAGTTTTGACAGAATATGGTGCAATAGCCCCTTGAAGATGATTACCGTTCAGACTCAATGTCTGAATATATTTGTAATTTCCAAATGCTGGCATATCACCTTGCAGATTGTTTTTAGCCAAATTAAAAATTACTAGACCCAAACAGTCCCCTGTAAAATTTCCTGGAAAAGTACCGCTGAGCATATTACTTGACAGGTTAGGAACTCGCATACCTGTGGTGCACATGGAATTTGGAATGTTTCCGCTGAGATTATTTCCTCGCAAAGATAAGAGCTCAGCTCCATGAAGATAAGTCCCATTATCTGATGGAATTGAATCTATAAACTTATTATCCGCCAGGTCCAGCTGCAAAACACCAACAGGTGGCAGATGAAGAACACCTTCTAAGCTGTTATTGTGCAGATCCAGGAACGCCAAATCTTTGGGTGCCAATTTAGATGGCAATGAACCCGTAAATTGGTTACATGAAAGGTTGAGACTATAAAGCATGGGAAGATCTCATATCCATGTTGGAATATTTCCTGCTATACTGTTCCCAGATAAATCCAGGTCATACATGTAATATTGATTAACAAGAAATGAGGGAAATTCAGGTAAATTACAAAAAACCAGTCCTAGCAATCAGAGCTTCTCAAACTTGGGAATCCAGGTTGAACCAATGCTCACAGTTAAGTGATTGTGAGAAAGTACCATTTGTTCAAGTCCAGTGAGATTATCAAACAAGGAAAGGGAAATGGGCCCGCTTAATCTGTTGGAGTAGAGCAAAAGGGCTTTTAAGCTAACAAGATTTGAAATTGTGGAGGGAATAGTTCCGTTCAATTGGTTGTCACCAAGGTGAAGATGAACAAGGGTGGAAAGCTGACCCAAACAAGGGGGTATCCCTCCTGTTAAGCTGTTGGAAGACAGATCCAAATGAACAAGCTTAGACAAGTTGTGTATGTGGGAGAAAGAAAGGAAGAAAATATAACAGAAAAATTAAAAACAGTGACAAATTCTAGATTGCTACGGCAATCAAAAAGGAAATTTTTAATCTTGTTATTTCTCCTTGAACAAGTTTACATAAATAGAGTTTGAAAGCAAATAAAACTAAAGAATAAACTAATGTTTAACTGCAGGTGTGCATGCAGACTAAGAGGAGACTAAAACAGGGGAAACATGCAGACTGTGTGCATGAAGGGGCAAACAACGTGCATGAGGGAGGTGGAACAAGCAGTGGAGAAATTATCTCCAGTTTCTAACACCCTCCCTTAATTTCTAACACTAACTACTTCAACATTTACAATGCCTAAATTTTGTCTTAGATAATCAAAAGTCCCCTTTGCTAATGCCTTTGTGAATATATCTGCCAATTGGTCTTCAGATCTACAGAACTCCAAATGGATTTCTCCATTGTTCACTAACTCTCTGATAAAATGGAATCGTGTATCAATGTGCTTGCTCCTCTTGTGAAAAACATGATTTTTTGACAATGCAATTGCTGATTTGTTGTCACAAAAGATTGGTGTTGACTCCTTATGTGCTTGTAATAAATCTGTCAATACTCTCCTCATCAAAGTTGCTTGACATGCTACTGATGTGGCTGCTACATACTCTGCTTCAACTGATGAAAGTGTCACTATAGGTTGCTTTTTGGATGCCCATGTTACTGCACTTGTTCCAAAAAAAAGCATGTCCAAAAGTACTCTTCCTGTCATCAATGCTACTTGCAAAATCACTATCAGTATAACCAATCAAACCAAAATCATTAGTTATGGAATATATAATTCCATATTTTGTTGTTCCTGCCACATAACTCAATATCCTCTTTCCAACTTGCCAATGTGAGTCTTTTGGTGACTCCATGAATCTAGAGACTAAACTGACCCCATACATGATATCTGGTTTTGTAGCTGTAAGATACATCAAACTACCAATTAGTCTTTTGAATGTTGTAGAATCAACATTAGACCCTTTGTCTTCTTTGCTAATTTTGGTCCCTGTAGCAACTGGTGTAGGTGTTGGTTTACAATTCAGCATCTTAAACCTCCTTAACACATCATTTGCATATTTAGTTTGACAAATAAAAAATTTCTTCTCTGATTGTACAATTTCAATGCCCAAAAAATACTTCATTAATCCCAAATCTGTCATTTCAAATTCTTTCTTGATTGCTGATTTAAATGTGTCTATAGACAAATTTCCAGTGAAAATCAAATCATCAACATACAAACAAACAATCAAAATCTGACCTTCTTTGTTGATTTTTGTATACAATGTAGGCTCACTATTGCTTATGTTGAATCCATTGTTTGTCATGTATGAATCAACCCTGCTATACCATGCTCTTGGTGCTTTCTTGAAACCATAGAGGGCCTTCTTCAATCTGTAGACTTTTTCTTCATGTCCATGCACTTCATAACCTAGTGGCTATATCACATACACTTCATCTAGGAAACCATTCAAGAAAGTTGATTTGGCATCCATTTGATATACATTCCAATTATTTTGTGCAACGATTGCTAAAACCATTCTAATAGTATCAAGTCTAGCAACTGGAGCAAATGTTTCATTATAATCAATTCCATGTTCTTGTGCAAAACCTTTTGCTACTAACCTTGCCTTGTGTTTTTCAACATTTTCTTCTGCATCAAATTTGGTCTTATAAACCCATTTGACTCCTATGCAATCCTTAACTTCAGGTAGATTAATTAGATCCCATGTTTGGTTTCTCTCAATGGCATTCATCTCTTCATCCATTGCTTTTATCCAATGTTCCTCATTAACTGCTTCTTCATAATACATAGGATCATGAGAGAAAAGGGCAAAATTTGAACATAAATCTAACTTCTCTTCTTCTTGTATATAAATCTCATTCAAGTTTCTCATTTTCTTACCTTTAAATCTTGATCTTAAAGTGGCAAGAGTTGGATCTGATTCATCACTTGTGAATTTGGAGTAGGATGACATGCATGACCAGATGATTCACCTTGTGCTAAGCTCCTAGGTGTTCTTATTGGAGTGCTTGTTCTTGCTTGTGGAGAGGATTGATCACCTTGCAAATTTTGTTCTTCAGATTCTTCTTCATTTTGGGGAATTGGTGCTCCAATTGTGATGGTTTTATCAATGCTTCCATCCCATGCTTCTTCTTCCTTAAATTCCACATCTCTGCTAATAATCACTTTCTTTGAAATGGGGTTATACAACTTATAAGTCTTGAATCCTTCACTATAGCCAATAAAAATGAATTTCCCACCTCTATCATCAAGTTTTCTTCTCAATTTAGATGGTATAAGAGAATATGCAATACAACCAAAAATTCTGAAATGATGTACACTATGCTTCTTACCACTCCAAGCTTCTTGTGGAATTCGATCTCTGACACTCTTTTTGGGGCTTCTATTCATAAGATATACTGCACATGCTACTGCTTCTGCCCAATATTCATTTGACACATGTTTGGCCTTCAACATGCTTCTAGCCATTTCCATGATTGTTCTATTCTTCCTTTCTGCTACCCCATTCTGTTGTGGTGTGTACCTTGTAGTCAGTTGTCTTTTAATGCCATGATATCTGTAAAAATCTTGAAATTCATTAGACATATATTCACCTCCTCTATCTGATTTAATTACCTTGATGTAAAGGCCATTCTGCTTTTCAACCATAGCCTTGAATTATTTAAATTTTTCAAAGGCTTCAGACTTATTTTTGAGAAAATATATCCAAGTCTTTCTGCTAAAATCATCAATGAAGGTTAGAAAATAAGAACTACCTCCAAATGATGGAATTTGCATTGGTCCACATAAATCACTATGGACTACCTCCAATATTACATTTGCTCTATATGAGGCTCCTACTGGAAAGCTCTCTCTATGTTGTTTTTCTAGAATGCAACTTTGACATGAACTTCATGGCTGTTCTATTGGTGGTAATCCCTTCACCATATTTTTTTTTGTAACAAATTCAAACCTCCAAAATGTAAATGTTCATACCTTAAATGCCATAGCCATGATTGGTCTAGATGCATGGTTTTGAAGTGGGCTTCCTCTTTGTCAGGAATCTAGAACAACAAACATGCTCTGATCCCACTTGTCAGGATGCGAAACCGGAAACATACAATTGATTACCAAACTTCAAGCAACTTAAATATGTGAAAATAACCAGATTCACCAAGTAACTAGAATTCAGAATAACACAGCATATGAGAGACAATACACAACTTGTATTAACACTTTATACAGAAAAGAATACAATAAAGAAGATGCCACTTCTTCTCCACCACCTTACAGAGATTTCCCACACCTCAAGTGAACAGTACTTCTTCTCCCCAAAGCTCTCCCTCTCACAGGTCCCAACACCCAACTCAAATACAGAGTTGGTGTTCACCTCCCATGCTCCACGCACACCACAAGTGCTCCACGCACTCCACAAGCACTCCACGTGCTCCACAAGTACTCAAAGTACTTCAAGTAGATCTCCCATGAATCTGCAACAACCTGCAATTCAACAGACCATACTTATGGAAGGAACTCCCTTGCCTTCCTCTCTGCTCTATTCGAGTACACACCTGTACTCCAAGTAGATCCTGCCTGATACTACTCCCTGTTGTGTTGCTGTCTATATGACCTTGCACACCTGCAAATCAAACAACGGTTCTGCTCACCTGTGAACCTCGACCTTGCACACACATATACCTGCAGATCAACGATCTTACTTACCATGTAGATCTCCTATATAGGCCATGCAACTGTGACCAAGATCCTACACTCCTGAAGAACCCAGCTGGCTCTCCAATCCAGCACCAACACACCTGGGACTTAGGCACTAGGAGGAACGCACCATTGCTCTACCTCACACACAGAAGGAGCTTATAATTATGCTCTCTTACTCCCTAGCACACTTTTTCAATACAACCATGAGTCTATTATATAGATCTCATCCAAACAATAATTAGACATCTAATTATAATAATTAGATCCGCAGCTCTCAGTGTAAAAATAGATCTCTTCATGCAAACACTTGGTTCGTTAGCTAACTGCCCGTAAATAGCTCGCAGTCGAACCACACAGGCGACCGACGTCGGTCCCTGTCTGCCTGGAGGTGACCGACGTCGGCCGATATATGACCGACGTCGGTTGCTTCCCTTTGCTATCCTGCCGACGTCGGCTGATCAGACCGACCCCAACTTCTCTGTAACTCAGCAACCTTCAGCAACCTCCTCTCCTGTTTGCATCAGTGAAGCTTTTAGCTCCACAATCCCAACACTCTTCTCCTTGGATGCACTGAATTCGAAGAGGGAACATCCGATTCTTGGTCATCTCCACTTTTCCTATCAACCTGTCATTTGAAAATTTGTCTAGTATTGTGCAAACATTATTCATAAAAGATACTCTGTAACCTTTCTGTATTAACTGTCTAACACTCATAAGATTATGCTTTAGTCTAGGTACAGAATAAACATCAAGAATAGATCTTTTTTCACCATTTTTTGTCAAAACATTTATTACTCATTTACCCATTACATCCACTTTGTTATCATTTCCTAATTTCACTTCAGATTTTACGAAATCATCAAGACTAGCAAAGAATTCTTTATTCCATGTCATATGGTTACTGCATCCACTATTTAAAAACCAAATATCTCTAGCATTTTCTTGAGCAACATGACAAGTGAGAAATAAGCTTCTAGAATTAAAACTAGATTCATTTGTGTAATTAGCATGTTGTTTGTCCGCATCTCCTTTTTTATTTATGCATTCACTTGCATAATGTCCATATTTTTTGTAGTAATAACATTGAATGTTAGATTTATCAAACCTTTGTGAATTTTGCTGGAAGTGATTGTTGCCACGCCCTCTATTGTTGTAGTTTTGATTATTATTTTTACCTTGATCTGGATTGTTCCTTTCATTTTTACCTCTGCCTCTTCCTCTGAAGTTTGACCTTCCTCTTCCTCTTCCTCTGCGAAATGATACCTGAGACTTGAAAACATTCTCAAAAGAAGTATTGTTATTCCTATTCATTCTGGATTCATGTGTTAACAAAGATCCCATCAATTCATCTACTGATAACTATTCCAAATCCTTGGTTTCCTCAATAGCTACAACTATTGCATCAAATTTGTTGGGTAAACAACTGAGTATTTTTTCTATGATCTTCTGATATGTTATTGTTTCTCCATTAGATCTAATTTGATTCACAATACTCAATACTTGACCCATAAACTGGTCTATAGACTCTGAATCATTCATTTGCAAATTTTTAAAATTTCTCCTAAGGGATTGCAATTTAGCTATTTTCACCTTTGTATTACCTTTATAGGTGGTCTCTAAGATTTTCCATGCCGACTTGTATCTCGTTGCAGCTACAACTCTAGAAAAAATGGATTCGTCCATTCCCTGTTGGATTAAGAATAGAGCTTTTGCATCTTTTTTCTTGTTCTCTTTAAGCTCTTCCCTTTGTGCTCGAGTTAATGCCTAATGGGCAGCCTCATCATGTGGTTCTACAAAGCCATTTTCTACCAAATCCCAAACATCTTGTGAGCAAAACAATGTTCTCATTTTAATTTCCCAAAAATCGTAATTTTTATCATTGAAAACGGGAATTTGGAGCTGAAAAATGTTGTTGTTTGTTGCCATGTCTCAAGCTAAAAGACCACACCTCAATATCGCTCAAATCGTTCAGACGTCAAAAATCCTCTGGTATTGACAATGCTACGGCTACGACTGCACGTCCTTGCAATGCTTTGACATACAATGATCAATGACTTGATGATGCATACAAAAAAGAGTTTGACAAGCATTAAATGGCTTTCCGATGAAAAGGTCGACAAAATCGGAAGCCACGCTTTAGATGAGCTCCTTGGCGGTGGAGTCGAAACGTTGGCAATCACAGAAGCTTTTGGAGAATTCAGGGCAGGAAAAAAACTCACCTAGCTCACACGCTTTGCGTTTTGACTCAGCTTCCGCTTAGCATGCACAGAGGCAATGGAAAGGTCGCTTACATCGACACAAAGGGAACCTTATGGTATATGCTCGTGCATACACTCACGAGCATCAGTTCAACTTGTTGGTTTGCCTCGTTGCAAAGATGTCTGAAGAATCTTTCAGGCTTCTCATTGTGGACTCCATATCCTGGCTTCAAATCGAAACGGCTTCTCCTTCCCCTACCTCCACGTTCAGCTACACCACTGGGTTTTGATGCTTCTCTGTAGACTCCAGGCGTCGTGGCTCTGATACCAGTCTGTGGGAGAAAGAAAGGAAGAAAATATAACAGAAAAAATAAAAACAGTGACAAATTCAAGATTGCTATGGCAATCAAAAAGGAAATTTTTAATCTTGTTATTTCTCCTTGAACAGGTTTACATAAATAGAGTTTGAAAGCAAATAAAACTAAAGAATAAACTAATGTTTAACTGCAGGTGTGCATGCAGACTAAGAGGAGACTGAAACAGGGGAAACATGAAGACTGCGTGCATGAGGGAGGCAGAACAAGCAGTGGAGAAATTATCTCCAGTTTCTAACAGTGTATAGATGAAGGAAGCAGTCCGGATAGGCCACAATAAGATAGGCGGAGATATGTAAGATTGGAGAGAGTGGCGGCAACGTCCTCCCACTCCTCTGCTGTTGAAATGCCGTCCACTCCATCCAGAGAGAGGTGTTCCAATCTTGTCAGATTTTTTAGCCAACTTGCCAACCTTGCTGGATTGCCCCTCGAGCTCAACTCCAAGAAGCGGAGATTGCACAAGTTTCCCAAACTCGCAGGAATTTGACCATGGAAACCATTGGAAATGCGTTGAGAGGAATTGTAACCGAGATTCAGATGTTCTAAATATTCAAGTTTAAACAAGGATGAATGGATCTCACCTTTCGGATTGAAATCTGCCAAATCCAGTAGTGTAACATGGCCACCCAAATGGCGACTGCAACCAACACCTTCCCACTCGCAGCAATTGAACCCCTGCCATGATTGTAAATTGGTGGAGTTGGAGTTATGTTCAAGAGATGCCTTGAACTGCAAGAGGTAATTTCTTTCATGCAGTGGGCATTGAATTCCAACACTGAATAAGAAAAAGAACAACAAACTCATAATTACAATCGATGTTATGGTTTGTATTCGCTTAGCTCCCTCTCAAAAAATCTGGTTTGGATGACTGCTAAATACTCTTTTCACCGAGAAATTCAAAAAGCCCAACTCTTTTTTTGGATATGCGATAACAACCGTTTCATACGTCGGGGATAAAGCGTTTTATCATCTATTTCCACATTTTTCCTTCCATTCCCACTTTTTTTTATGGGAAAAAGCATTTACATTAATAATTATTATATTTATGTCATTTATGCAAAAATGACGGTATGGAATCACACGCTAAATATTAAATCAATTCCATGACTCAAAAATCAAATATAATTACAATTGAAAAAAAAAGTATGAGATATCAATTGTTTCAAATTTGGGACCAAAGCATTCCAAATTTCCACGATCCTTCTATTCATACTTTTTTCATGATAAGTTTTCGCTTTTCAGAGATTTTGATTTGTTTTTAGTTTTAGTTTTTTAAATTTTAATCGTATTTTTATTAATAACATTTTTATAGATTAACGTGAGCTAAACGTAGTTACATCTTTTTAATTTAATAAAAAATTAAATATAACAATTATAATAATAAAAATATCATTTCAAAAAATAAAAAATTATAATTAAATAAATGTCATTATACTTATTTATATTTTATTTTTGTTTTTTTATATTACTTTCGATTATATTGTTTTAATGTCTAATTTCAAAATTTTCTAATCACTATAAAGATTTAATTATTAAATATGGTTAGTGTGTGAAGAGTTTTTACTAAAGGCTAAAAGGAAGAAAAACAATTTAATTGTCCAAAAAAAAAAATGATGATTTTTGTTTAAGTTGGTGTTATTTTTTGAGTAAAAAGGAAGATTTTGATGAGACCACTTGACTCGATACAATGTTAATCAAATATAAACCATATTAAATAGAATTACATCTAAAACAACAAAGTCGCAACCAATAAAATAGACACAATCCAAAACATCCAAAAACATTAACCAAAAAATAACAAAACCATAAACTTCTACTTATAATCTATAAAGCAACAAAGAAAACCAACATCAAAACACTAAAATCTCTACAACAACAACAAATTACCCCATAAAATGGAAAAAACTATCCAATAAAATATCTTTGTAAACTTTTCTTAAAATTAATTCAACTATAATTTTAGTGTACTTTTTGTTCCAAATATAATTTCATATCGTAATATATTTAATCTTTAAAAATATATTACTTATAATACCAAAAATTCTAATATATATATATATATATATATATATATATATATATATATATATATATATATATATATGAAAAAAATAGTGAGTAAAAACTGTTGTATTTTTTATTCAGACTATAATTTCATGCCAAACTTTTTCATCAGGAATTTAATTAAAATATTCTTAAAAAAAAAATGGTATAAAACAAGTTTTACATTTTGTTATCAAGAATCCATCCATTATGTCAAATGAATAGTGAGGAAAAATTGTTGTATTTTTTATTGCAGACTATAATCTCATGTCAAATTTTCTCGTCACAAATTTAATTAAAATATTCTTTTAAAAAAATGGTTTTTAAATATTTTTAAAAATGGCATAAAACAAATTTTATATTTTGTTTCCAAGAATCCATCCATTATGTCAAAACGAATGTGCAAATTCATTGTAAACCACTGGCCACTTTGTAATTATCAAATGGTCAGAAGAAAAAATATCTAAAACAATAAACATGTACTTTTAAAGATCGAAATCAAAATACATCAATTATTATATAAGATGTATGATAGGTGGACTTTGTTAAAATGTACAATCAAATTTTGGGGAAGGCAATTATAGTTGGGACCTTTAATTTTGGGCTTTCACATTTTCTAAGGGATGGTTGATGTATCCTTTTCTGATTTATATGTCAGAGTATGTCGAAGGTCCACTCGATCTATTTGGAAGGGATGGTTGAGGCCTTCCTATCTGAACTATATATAGGAGCATGTTGAAGGTCCACTCTATCTATTTGGAAGGGATAGTCACCTATATATATATCCCACTAGGGATGGTCAAGCCTATATATATTTAGCTTTCATCATCACCCTCACCCTTCTAAATAAATGCTAAACAAGAATTTTTTGATGACATGGAA
Organism: Torreya grandis; assembly: GCA_037957365.1. Lineage (NCBI taxonomy): Eukaryota > Viridiplantae > Streptophyta > Pinopsida > Cupressales > Taxaceae > Torreya > Torreya grandis. Next base: position 893,837 of record JARHVA010000312.1, on the reverse strand, counting down.
ATTTTAAGGTATGCTTTTGTTCCAACCAATCATTGGGACCTAAAGGACCAATTAATTTTAAAAATTGACCAATAATAATTTTTAAACTAATACATTATTTTATCATTGACATTCATTTTTTTAAATTTACTTGTCATTAATACAAAATAAAAGGACCATGTTAAAAAAGAATGGAACCAATAATTGAATATATTTGTATTTATTAGTCCTGGTGGGTTGTTGGCTAAGAATATGTCCTCATTCTGGATGTAAAAAATATGCATGAAAGTTTCAGGGAACAAGGTCCGAGGTCTTTAACGGGGCAAATAAAAAAAAATTATTTGTTGTATTGTGATTGGAGTAAATATTTAGGACATTATTGGCACTCTCTCTTTGTTCGAGGCAAGTATTGAATATAGCTAGTAGGGTAATAGATTGTGAGTTGTTTGGTTGTACAATCAAGTTAAATGTTGAGATTTTATGCTATCCCAATTTGAGGGTGAGTTAAATGCAAGGTGTTAAACTTGGTTGGTGGTAGGATGGGAAAGTATGATTTATGATCTCACCAAAGTTAGTAGAAGAATTGAAACCCTGTTAAAGTACTTGGCATTGAATGTTGGCTTGATGCGATGCAGAGTTGAGATAAAAGCAATTAGTAACATTCATTTTAATTTCATAGGCTCTATGCATTCAGATGAGAGACTATTAGAGCTTTGTAGTTCATCGATTCTTTTATTATATTTCATTTGTGATGTGGGCAAAACATTGGCAAAGAAGAGAGGGTTTTTCTAGAGTAATTAGGTTCATATCCACAACCTATTTTTCTTTTTATTTAGCTTATGTATAACATCTAGGTAATATTATTAGGTTTTGTATATACTCTATCTGCTTAAATCCCTCAAAATTATCTAATTAAAATGATTGAAGATGGTAGATGACTACTAAATACTCTTTTCACTAAATATTTAAATGTTCTTGATTAGCTCTCTCTCAATTATTTTTTTTAAGTGTAAAAATAAATTTAAAAACATAGATTATTTTTTGATATACAATTTCAAATGAAATAAAATATCTCATACCTATTTTTTTCCTTCTATTTTCATCTTTTCCTTTCAAATCTTATCATATTTATAATTATTCATTAAAAAAAATGATTCTATAAAATCACACGCTAAACATTAAATCAATTCCTAAACTCAAAAATCAAATGTAACCATAAAAAGGGGAAAAAGAGGAGAATTTTTTTTGGGTATAAGATACCAATTGTTTCAATGATAAAGTTATTAAGTGAAATCCAAATCACATTTTATATAATTAAAAAATTGAGGTTTGAAAGGGGATCAATTCAGCCTAAATCATGTTATCAATTATATCAATTAATTAATTGGGTTAATATGTGATAAAATTAGGGCTAAGTGACCCCCCAATCACATTTTTTAGTCACAATTAAGTTGAAGGGGCTTAAAATGACCCTAATTGCCTTCGTGATTTAACCAATCAATTATTTAGTTCATTATGTGATGACATTGGGGTCAACTAAAGCCCAAATCACATCATATATAGTCAAAATTTAGCTCACAAGGCTTAGTTTAGCCTCATTGAATCATTAATTACATCAATTGACTAATTGGCTCAATTCATGATGGAATCTATAATAATTTATCCCCAAATCACATCTTATTTTCTCAATTAGGTTCAAGGGGCTGTAATTAGCTCAAATTACATATGTAATTGAACTAAACAACTCTTTGGTTCATTCTATGATGAGATTGGGGCCAATTAATCCCTAAATCACATCATATACAATAAACATTAGGTTTGAAATGGGATTCATTTGGCCCAAATCGCATCACTGATTGGACCAATTGACTAATTAGCTCAATAAGTGATAAAATTAGGGCTAGTTGAGCCCTCAATCACATCCTATAGTCATACTTAGGTTGAAGGGGATCAAGTTGTCCCCAATTACCTTCGTGATTGAACAAACTAATTATCTATTTCCTTATGTGATGACATTAGGAGAAATTAAGACCCAAATCACATCCTATACAGTCAAAATTAGGGTCACAGTTTAATTTGGACCAAATTGCATCACTGATTGTACCAATTAACTAATTGGCTCAATTCATAATGATATTAGAGCTAATTAAGCCTTAAATCACATCATATGGTCATATTTAGTTTCAACAGGCTCAAATTGGTTACAATTACCTCCTTGAGTGAACCAATCAACTATTTGGTTCATTATTTGATGACATTGGGGTCATTGAGGCAAAAATCACATCCTATACAATTAAAATTACTTTCATGGTGATCAATTTGGCCCAAATCACATCACCAATTACAACAATTTACTAATTGGCTAAATTTGGGATGAAATCATAGTTAATTTAGGACCAAATCACATCCTATTATCATAATTAGGTTCAAGGCTCTCAAATTGGCCTCAATTATGTCTGTGACTGAACTACTTAATTCTTTGGCTAATTATGAGATGAAATTTTGGTTGAATGAGCCCTAAATCACATCCTATGCAGTTGACATTAGGTATTAAATGGGCTCAATTTGGCCTAAATCACATCCTAGATTTTATAAATTAACTAATTAGCTCAACCTATGATAAAAATAGGGATAATTGATCCCCCAATCACATTCTATATTTTTATTTGAGTTTAAAGGGCTCAAATTGGCCCTAATTACCTCTATGATTGAACCAATTGACTATTTAGTTCATTATGCAATGGCATTGGGGTGTATTAAGCCCCAAATCATATCTTATATAGTCAAAATTAGATTCACAGGGCTCAATTTGGTTGAAATTATACCATTGATTACCCCTATTGACTAATTTTCTAAATATGTCATGAAATTAGATCTTTTTTTTTTGAAATCATATCCTATAGTCTCATTTAGGTTCAAAGGGCTCAAATTGGCTCTAGTTGCCTCCATTATTCAAATAGTTTACTCTTTGGTTCATTTTGTGATGAAATTGGAACTAGTTGAACCCAAAATCACATCTTAAACAATTCATATTAGGTTTACCTACTAAATTTGACCCAAATCAATGATTATACCAATAAACTCAATTTGTGATGAAATTGGGACTAATTTACTCCTAAATCACATCATATAATTGTAAGAGAGTGTTATTTATGTTCTAAATTACTCAAATTATAGCAACTTATAAGCTAGATATACATCTTAAGGGTCCTTAAGTCTTATCATACCTTCCTCCAAAATGAGAGATTAGAAAGTAAAGGAATATCTTGTCAAAATTAAAAATAAAAGGTAAAGAAACATAATGGTTAGCATTTAAAATTGACACATTTATACAATTTTCTATGTAGCTTATCATTTTAGGGTTACAACAATTAACTACATATCATATTTTTCATATTATCAATCAATTTGGCATCTTGGCTCATCAATAGTATCATCCTTTAAAAGGACTTAAGTCTACAATCCATTCTCATTATTGTGATGAAAGATGGATCACTAAAATATGACATGATATGTCATATAAAATTTATTACACAGTTTTTTTTAATCAGAAGTTGCTCTCTAAAGTAGAGACATTTCTATAGTGAAGAATACCCTTTAAGTTATGTCCTTTGTATGGCAATTTAAATATTGACACACACCACTTTTATAAAAAGAATAAATAAATTGATACTTCATGTTTACATCCCTCATGGTATCTTTATGTATATCTTGTTTAGCTTTATGGATAATATGTAGTTATTTATATGGAGTATGAAAAACATGTATATTTATATATGAATGTTGTTGGTTATTAGTTATTTCAAATCACATGAAATCAATAAAAACATAATTGTATACATGATTTTTCTTTGTATAATTTCAACTATATGGTTCTATGTTCGGAAATGGCTTGATCTCCCAAGCATAAGACCTAGACTCTCATACACATAGCCAATCTATATTTTTAATTGAAAATAATAAAATCCAACTTTTATCATTATAAATACTATGAATTTTATCAATACATTTTCAAAAAATATTAGTACAACATTAAAACACTTTATTCTTTCCAAATATATACACTTTTTTCAATTAATTTTTTAATACTTTAAAGTTTTCATTTTTATCAATTTATAAGTATGTCTTTTTATACCAATATATGCCACAACTATAAATGTTTATATATATTTTGGTTTGTTCATCCAAATTCAAAAAAAAAAAAAAACATATAGTTTCAAACTAAATCTAATTATATAGACATTAAAAAAAAAAACTATTTTCATTTTTTAAGGTAGTTAGGGGGAGGGGGATGGGGTGCATGGGATAGGGAGGCATGGTGCATGATTGGCTATATTTATTTCTTATATTTTCAAGGTTTATTTATTGATAAAATTAATTAAAAAATAAATAATCTTTAAAATAGTTTTAAAAAACTTCAAAACTTGATGATATTTTTTAATTTTTTATCAAAGAGTTTCAAAAAATACTATAGATGTTTGATCTACTTATACTTTGACTATTTGAAAAAAAGTTAATACTTTAGAAAGTAGACTCTAAATGCTACAATTCATGTTCTTATTATCATCTTGAAAATTAGAGTGTAGCCATCTCAAATAATCTATACAAGTTGAGTTTTTTTATTTTTTAACAAAAAATGCCACTTAAAACCCACGTTTGACCTATCAATTTTATGCACTTAACTTTAGCAGTGTTTTTAGTTATATATATATATATATATATATATATATATAAACTTCAAACTCTTAATTTACACCAATTGTTATAATTTTTTTTATCAATAATACTTTAAAATTAAGATTATTGAATTCTTATTATATAAATTAGAGTGAGGGCTTGCATTTTCTCATTTAATATGTCAAAAAAATAAAATAAAATAAATCCATCTAACAAATAAATTTTAAAAAAGTATATACTTTAATTTCAACTAATATTAATTTATAATTATATTTATAATGATTAATGTTTGATAATTAATAATTAATTTTAAAAAATAAAAATAAAAATTAAATTGATTTTTTTCTAAATTAATATTATGACGTATTAATATGTAAAATTTAAAAAAAAATTATAATTTTTTAATTAATTTATATATTATTATTAAAATCAGCATTTTTTTTTAATTTCTTCACATTTTCAAACAACATGTTCTTGTCACAAATATACCACCAAAGATATGAAGGATTTGATAAAATACTATTCAGATATGAAGACTTCAACGATACCCATCCATAACGTAGGGAGATATTAATTACCATGCCCCAATCACCAATCCATACATTTACTTTTATTAATCACCAAGCCCCAAACATTATTATTATTATTATTTTAATTCTGGCATTTCGAGGATCACATTATTAATACAAAATTTCTACTTCTAATTGGAGCCTATTTTTATAGCAGGTAAACCGAGTTTACATATTTTGTGTAAGTAGAGTATTTGTGGGATTTGACATGGGCATTGATTCCATGATAATGTCTTTTTACATTATAGAAGTTTTTATGGCTAAAATTACATAATATTTATTTAATTTTTCATATTATAAATAGTTAATTTTTTTTTTACATTTTAAAAGTTTTATTGATTAAAATTATATGATATTTAGTTAATATAAATGATTTTCCCATTACAAATAATTATTTTATTATGTTTTATCAATTTTTATTTTATAAGAATTTTAATTATATAATATTAGATGCTTGAAGTTACAAAGTTTCGTACTTTTATATAATTTATATTTTTGTTATTTTTACTCGAATTTACTTATTATATTAAGATATAAATTAAGTAAAACTCAAATAAAAACAAAAAAAATTAACTCTTTATTAAAACAATAAGTATATATTATTATACTTTTTGTTCCTTAAAAATTTATTATTATTATTTATATTTTAAATGTTATAAATTATAACGTGTTATTTTATCTTGTCTGTTAATTTCTATAACACTTATATAATTTTAATATACTATTTTTTTTTAAAAAAAAAATTGTTATAAATAATATTAAGCTTCATTCTTTATTAAAAATCAAATTTTTAATAATAATTAACTTTTAATTGATGTTTTATATAGTTTGTTTGTATATTTATAAATATTATCTATATTAAATCATATAATTAATTTTTAACAATTAATTTTATTATAAATTATAATGAAAAGAAAAAAGAGTAACTAATATACTTAGTCTTTTCATATAATTTTTATATTGTCTATGAACATTGCAATATAACTTTAATGATATCATCATATAAATAGAAGACAACTTTTTTCTTATTTTGACATTAAATAAGAGTAGTCTAATAGCAATGGAGAACCCTGACCCATAACTTAATTTCAATGCCACTTCTCACAATTCAATTTCAACATCTAAATCCTTTTCTCCTATTTCACTTGCCTCTCATTAAACTAAACTTAATATATTATTTATTTATATAATTTTTACATTGTCTATCAAAAATAAAACATAACCCTAAAAATATCATCATATATATAAAAGACAATTTTTCTTATCTTAACATTGAATGAGAGTAGTCCAATAACAATGGAAAACCCTAACCCATAACTTAACCCCACTGCGACTTCCCACCACTCTATTTTAGCATCTGAATCCTCTTCTGCTTCTCTTGCCTCTCCATCACCTGGATTTGATAAAGAAAAGTTTCCAGTATTGTTCATGAAGGGAATGTCATATAGATGGGCATTGCCTATGAAAGACGACTCATCGAAAGTTAGAAACTGTCCTCCATGAGGTACTTTTCCCTCAAGCATGTTGTAGGAGACATTGAAGACTTGCAAATAACTGAGAGATTGAAGTTCCAATGGAATTTTTCCACGCAGTTTATTTAGTGAAAGATCCATAGACTCTAGCTGACCCATGCCTGCCAATGCGTTCGGAATTTGGCCGCTAAGATGATTTCTAGAAAGGTTAAGGCCTTTCAAACCTTGAAGGGATCCCATTTCAGGAGGAATCTTCCCTGATAAGTTGTTACTTGACAGATCCATAAATTTAAAAATTGTAAGAACCATCTCATATTCCAGAACGCGGTCTTTTGTGGAAACGGTTATGTGATTTTTACAGTAAATATCCTTTGCAACCTGGTAACCAAGCTGCAGTGGACTACCCTGTGATGCATTGACCATTTCCCTTAAATTTGTCACGCTGGATGGAATAGAACCCGAAAGTTTGTTGTCAGAAAGGTCTAAGATTTGAAGATGTGGGAGGGCAATTATTTGGAGAGGAATAGTACCTTGAAATCTATTGGAGTTCAGCATCAAAATCTGCAGTTTTGACAGATTTCCAATCCACTGGGGAATAGTGCCTTTCAAATCATTATTTCCTAAATTCAAAATTTGGAGAGAAATGCAATTTGCTATTGATGGTGCAATAGCCCCTTGCAGATGATTACCATTCAGATTTAATGTCTGAAGATTTGTGAGGTTTCCAAATGCCGGCACATCACCTCGAAGATTATTTTTAGCCAAATTAAAAATTACTAGACCCAAACAGTCCCCTGTAAAATTTGCTGGAAAAGTACCGCTGAGCATATTACTTGACAGGTCAAGAACTCGCATAACTATAGTGCAAGTAGAATTTGGAACGCTTCCGCTGAGATTATTTCTTCGCAAAGAGAAAACCGCAGCTTCTTGAAGATAAGTCGCAATATCTGAAGGAATTGAACCTATAAACTTATTATCTGCCAGGTCCAGATGCCAAACACCAACAGGTGGCAGAGGAAGAACACCTTCTAAGCTGTTATTGTGCAGATCCAGGAACTTCAGATCTTTGAGTTGCAGTTTCGACGGCAACGAACCTGTAAATTGGTTACATGAAAGGTTGAGACGATGAAGCGCGGTAAGATCCCATATCCATGTTGGAATATTTCCTGCTATACTGTTCCCAGCTAAATCCAGGTCATACATGTAATATTGATTGACAAGAAATGAGGGAAATTCAGGTAAATTACAAAAAGCCAGTCCAAGTAACCAGAGCTTCTTAAACTTGGGAATCCAGGTTGAACCAGTGTTCACAGTTAAGTGATTGTGAGAAAGTACCATTTGTTCAAGTCCAGTCAGATTATCAAACAAGGAAAGGGAAATGGGGCCTCTTAATCTGTTGGAGTAGAGCAAAAGGGCTTTTAAGCGAACAAGATTTGAAATTGTGGACGGAATCGTTCCGTTCAATTGGTTGTCACCAAGGTGAAGATCAACAAGGTTGGAAAGCTGACCTAGAGAAGGGGGTATTCTTCCTGTTAAGCTGTTGGAAGACAGATCCAAATGAACAAGCTTAGACAAGAAGTGTATAGATGAAGGAAGCGGTCCGGATAGCCCACAATCAGATAGGCGGAGATATGTGATTGGAGAGAGTGGCGACGTCGTCACCCCACTCCTCTGCTGTTGAAGTGCCGTCCACTCCATCCAGAGAGAGGTGTTCCAATCTTGTCAGATTTTTTAGCCAACTTGCCAACCTGGGACTCTGCAACCTTGATGGATTGCCCCTCGAGCTCAACTCCAAGAAGCGGAGATTCCACAAGTTTCCCAAACTTGCAGGAATTTGACCATGAAAGCCACTGGAAATGCGTTGAGAGGAATTGTAACCGAGATTCAGATGTTCTAAATATTCAAGTTTAAACAAGGATGAATGGATCTCACCTCTCAGATTGAAATCTGCCAAATCCAGTAGTGTAACATGGCCACCCAAATGGCGGCTGCAACCAACACCTTCCCACTCGCAGCAATTGAACCCCTGCCATGATTGTAAATTGGTGGAGTTGGAGTTATCGTCAAGAGATGCCTTGAACTGCAAGAGGTAATTTCTTTCACGCAGTGGGCATTGAATTCCAACACTGAAGAAGAAAAAGAACAACAAACTCATAATTACAATCGATGTCATGGTTTGTATTCGCTTAGCTCCCTCTCAACAAAATCGGGTTAGAATGATTACTGCTAAATACTCTTTTCACCGAGACTCTTTAGTTGTCTCAATAATGTTGATAAGTATAAAAGTGAATTGAAATACGAACTCTTTTTGGGTATGCGATCACAATTGTTTCAAACGTGGGGGACAAAGCGTCTCCCACCTTTTTTTCACTTTCCAATTTTTTCCTTCTCTTCCCACTTTTTTGATGGAAAAAGAATCATTTTTATTAATAATTATTTATGGTCATTAATTCGAAAGTGACTATACGAAATTACACTGCTAAACATTAAATCAATTCAGTGACTCAAAAATCAAATGTCATTTCAATTAAAAAAAAAAGACCGATTTTTTTGGTTACGGGATACCAATTGTTTGACAAAAGGATTACATATTTTTATGTGCAAACAATCTTCAAATTTCCATTTAATATGTACAATCCTAAGCTCACCAATCAATGTATGCAAGCATCCATGTAAAATAAATAACTAATTTGATATTCACATTACAAACATTTTTTCTAACTTTTTGGCTACACAAACTACCAACGTTACTAGGTACGTTTACTCACTTTATTTCAATGACCCTCCTTTATCAGTACCTACCTCAGGTCCTATCATTTTTGCCTACATCAGTTAAGTCCAATTGACTGGAGTCAACAACTAATCGCAACACGCACTGGTGGGGGAAAGAAATTGTTTTCCAATGTCTGATGCACAATACAAATAAGTTATTCTTTTTGCTAGTTCTCGCTAAACAATGATTAAATGTAAGATGAGCGTCTAATGAAATGAATTCATTTCTGTTATTTTGTTTATGTCCATAGTTTGTAGAAAAATGCAGTTTCAAATCCAAGTAGAATTTAGTTAATGCCCAAATGCCATGAAGTAAACATGTGTTCCCCTTATCGAAAAACACCTGTTGATACTTACACGTGTCATTAAAACTATTAGCAGTGAGGATATGGAGAGTGGTAACAATTTTAGAAGAGCATTAAGGTATTTAGTTACATCAATTAGTAAATTTAGATCACTTTCAATGCCCATGGACATTCTCTGAATAAATAGCATTAGATCCTCACCATTAATTCATAGTTTCAAATTCACATAGGTGTATTTATTTCAAAATGGCAACAATGAGATAGGACATGAACCTATTATTCAGATTGAGTTTTATGAATCAGAATATTTTTTTACACTAAATCTTATCAACCCACAAATTTTTTAATTTGGGATCCGCTTGTTAGCACCCAATTCTCTTATGGGTGCCCTATAAATTCCAAGGGAGGGGAGCCATTTGGGTGAAAGAAATTTTTTGAAATCATATTGTAGTTGGGTTTTTTTTTTCCTTTTCTTAGCAAAATCAATCAAAATGGTGTTTTACTTCAAGGCAAGGCCAGAGACGAGGGATTACACCATTTACATGGGCTTAGATAAACATGAAAATTAAGAGCTTATCAAATTATTACGATCCTACCATTGTGCACTTTGAATTTACTGTTTAATGGTTGATTTAGTCAATGTATAGTTGATTGCTACACTCCTTCACTTAGTTGGACCATATTATTACTCCAATGTTATGATATTTGATTGTAGGATGATGTATTTATCATATTTATAATTCCACACTCGATGTATTTATCATGTTATAATCATGCATTAGTGATAAATGGGTTATTTGATGCACTTGATATTTTATTACATTTCACTATTGTTTTATCATTTTACCAATTTTTGAATCAGGTATTGTTGATGGATTCACTCAGTGATTGTAGGTGCTGCGTATGAGCTAGGTTAGATGCTGGCATAGATATTTGGGGTAGTGGAGTGGTTCTAAGCAGTTGAATGAATTTCAACAATTAAAATATATTAAAAATTATACTTTAAGCCACTGATCAGACATGCTTGTTCATCTTTGTTTATGTCATCATTTCTAGTATTATGCAAAAATTGGCCTTGTTTCCCTACACAAAATGACAATTCTATCTTTTACTATTATTGAATTTTATGTGGTGGTGTTCGTGTCTTGATTGATCATTTGCTCATTGATTTTGTATGTGTTATTTTATACCTATTGGTTTTTGGTGCTTCCTACATTTGATTGTTTCTTGTTGACATTTTATGCTCCCCATTGTTCTTGGGTGTAGGTGATTTTTGGTTTTGAACACGATGATGTAGCACACTCCTAACCTATTACCCATCATAATATGTGTGTGTGTGTGTGTGTGTGTGTGTGTGTGTGTGTGTGTGTGTGTGTGTGTGTGTGTGTGTGTGTGTTTGTGTGTGTGTGTGTGTGTATTTATTGGTTTGTTGTGTATTTTTCTTAGGGGGCATTTATTAAAGAAGAGGGAGACAAGGTGGTTGGCAAAGTGGTTGGCATGTATTGTTCCACTTATATTAGTTGTTAGCCTCTACATCGATAATTACATCAGCACAGACTTGTAATGAATCACCATCTTCCCATATGTCAATGCCAACCACATTATATTAATAATACAACAGTGACCCACCATCTTTTGGAAGTGATACGTTACATTGGCATAAATTTAGACTAATATTTTAGAAATTTTATTTGCAAATATGCTTGCATTACTCTTTTCCATTAACTAATTCTGGTTAAATTAGCTTTATGGGATTGAAATGTAACTCTTTTTTGTTTGGTATACTTTCACACCCTTTTTATACTACATAAATTTTTTAAAATGTATGTTTGGCCATCATATTATTTACAAGTAGTTTTTACCTACATACAGTGCATAAACCATAATAAATGATTAGTTTGACCATCACATTATTTACTATTAGTTTTTGATCCATCAAGAGTCACCCGAAACAATCATTTCTAGGCTCTAAGAAAGAGACCTATATCATAGAGAATTTATTCTTCCATTTTCTAGAAAACAAGCTAAAAAAATCAACATGAAAATTACACATATATTGGGTGTGAAATGTCGATAGTCATTTCCTATCAACCATGGTTAAGAAAAATTAGCAAATGTAAAAATGGCATTTTATTATGTCTTCTGAACCACACATACATTTTGGCCATGCTGGGTCGACTACTGTTGATAAGAAATTAACAGTGCAAAAATTTTAAAATATTATCACTATGAAACAATTTATCATAATAGTTCAATGGTGTCATAACTATTTTTAAGTAAATTTAGTTGATAAAAATGTCTAAAACAAAAAATCGTCTTGAAGGGTTTATTCACATTTTCTTATTTTTAAGTTTTTGCATTACGACTTGTGTACTTTGAATTAGTTAAATCTCTAACCTAGATTGGGGTTTAAATTAGATTTGAGTTGCTATTTTCTAACACTCATATCTTGTGAAGTGGAAAAATAGAACCTCAAATATGTTATTAGTGTATAATCATGCATACACATTAGACTTACAATAGTTATCATTTATCTATGTTAAGATTTTACATTTATACAGATAATTTATTATAAATATGGATAATTCAATGAATATCCACGTCATTAGTTGACATAGAGTGAGTCTCAAATGGTCTTATATAAACTAGACTTAGTCCTAGTTCACTGGATGATTCTATTTGTATTTCATATCCACTTGATCTAGTTCATTGATATCAACTTTGTAAATTTGTTTATTTTGAGAGAGAATTAATCATACCTTAGTGCCATCTCTATCTCTTTGTGCTATGAATGGCATGTTCTGAAAAAGCCCTATGGAACTCAACTAGAAATTTAAAACTTGTATACCTATATATTTGTATACTTAGACCAATAACACTTGACTTTTCATTAATAGGGTTAGTCTAATAGATCAAAATATTAAGCTCAACTTTGATCAAGAGAATTTAAATCAAAAATAGTAAGGCATAATATGCATATGGCTTTGACCAAAGATTAAAAACATAGCATGGTTTGAACTCGCATAAGGGCTATGATGAACTCAAACACAATTTCAATACTAAGTATTGTGATTTTATGGATTTGGAACAAAACTAAACACCAAATTTCTTAATAAAAGATATAATGTTAAAAACCTATTTTCATGAGATATGATCTTGCATAAACCTTAATAATATAATACAAACAAATTAATATAATGCAAATAGAATACTGCTAAAACCTCAAGGCCTATAGAATCAGAGAAAGGTTTTAGACAAACATGGATCTGAGTGTTGAAAAAATAAAAAAATAAAGAACTGTTACTAACTCCACAACTTTTCAATGTCTTTTCTCTATTGCCAATGTGTATACAAGTGTCAATCACTTTTGCATGTTTGGGCTATATTTAAATACATATCCCACATATATTTTGTTCTTGTTCTATGTATAATGTATATACAAAAATTTGTGACTTGTATAAATAACTGTTTACACATATATACCTTAAATTGATTTCACCTATTTCATGTTAACATTTCTTTTTCAACAACATAAATATCAACTACAATATGCTATCCATAACAAAGGTAGGTACTAGTTGATATGCGACCCTTGTTCAAAAAGCTATAAAGCTATAATGATTATTTAACTAAACAATACATAAAAACAAAATCTACTAACTCCCATATGGATTTGGTGCATGGCACCCTTGTTATATTTATGTCATTCATACAAAAATGATGGTATGGAATCACACGCTAAACATTAGATCAATTCCATAACTCAAAAATCAAATATAATTACAAGTAAAAGAAAAAGTATGAGATATCAATTGTTTTAAATTTGGGAACAAAGCATTCTCACTTTTCCACAACCCATAAATACCAACTTTTTTCATTATAAATTTTGGATTTTCAGATATTTTGGATTTTTTTATTTTTATTTTTTGGTTTGTTTTTGTTTTGATCATATTTTTATTAATAACATTTTTATAGATAAAAGTGAACTGAGCATAGTTATATGATTTAATTTAATAAAAATATATATATAATAATTATAATAATAATATCATTTCAAAGAATAAAAATGTATAACCAAATAAATGTCATTGTAATCATAAATATTTTATTTATTTATTCTTTATACTACTTTCAACTATATCATCCTAATGCCTAATTTTAAAAATTTCTAACCACTATAAAAATTTAATTATTAAATACGATTCGATTGGGGATTGTGTGTGAAGAGTTCTTACCAAAGGTTAATGGAAAAGAATAAAATAATCTAATTGTAAAAAAAAGGATGATTTTTATTTAAGATGGTGTTATTTTTTTAATTTGATAAGGTAAAAAGTAGGGTTTTGACAAGACCACTTAATCCAGTACAAATTTAGTCAAATATCAACCAAATTAAATAGAATTACATCTACAACAATGAAACCAAAACCAACAAAATAGACACAATCCAAAACATCAAAAGAAAATTAAGAAAAAGATAATAAAACCACAGACTTCTACCTAAAATCTATAAAGCAACAAAGAAAACCAACATTGAACTAGAATCAACAAAACATTGAAGTCTTTACAACAAAAAAAAATTACCTCGTAAAATGGAAAAAACAAATAAAATATCTTTATAATTTTTTCATAAAATTATTTGAAATATAACTTTAATGTAGTTTTTATACTGAATATAATTTCATATCATTAAAAATTTTAATGTTTAAAAATATATTACTTATAATACCGTGTGTGTGTGTGTGTGTGTGTGTGTGTGTGAGTAAAAATTGTTGTACTTTTTATTTAGACTATAATCTCATGCCAAACTTTTTCATCAAGAATTTAATTATTTTCTTTTAAAAAAAAAAATAGTTTCTAAATAATTAAAAAATTGGTATAAAACAAGTTTTACATTTTGTTACCAAAAATCCATCCATTATGTCAAAACAAACATTGGCCATTTCGTAATTATCAAATGGTCAGAAGAGAAAATCTCTGAAATAATAAACATGTACTTTTAAGGATCAAAATCAAAATACATCAAATTTTATATAAGATGTATGATAGGTGGACTTTGTTAAGTTATACAATCAAATTTTGGGGAAGGTGATGATAGTTAGGACCTTTAATTTTGGGGTTTCACATTTTCTAAGGGATGGTTGAGGTCTCCTTTTCTAATTTATATCTCGAAGTATGTTGAAGGTCCACTCGATCTATTTGGAAGGGATGGTTGAGGTCCTCCTATCTGAACTATATGTAGGAGCATGTTGAAGGTCCACTCTATCTATTTGGAAGGGATATTCGCCTATATATCTATCTCATTGGGGATGGTCGAGTCTATATATATATATATATATATATATATATATATATATATATATATACACTCCTTTTCTAATTTATATATCGAAGTATGTTGAAGGTCCACTCGATTTATTTGGAAGGGATGGTTGAGGTCCTCCTATCTGAACTATATGTAGGAGCATGTTGAAGGTCCACTCTATCTATTTGGAAGGGATAGTCGCTTATATATCTATCTCATTGGGAATGGTCGAGTCTTCTATTTGGAAGGGAAAGTCACCTATATATCTATTTCATTGGGGATGGTCGAGTCTATATATATATATATATATCTTACATCATCACCCTTACCCTTCTAAATAAATGATAAATGAGAAGTTTTCAGTGGCATGTCAATTTTAAGGTATATTTTTGGTCTGATCGATCATTGGGACCTAAGGGACCAATTAATTTTAATAATTGACTAATAATAATTTTTAGACTAGTACATTATTTTATCATTGACATTCATTTTTTTTAAAAATCTGGTTATCATTAATACAAAATAAAAGGACCATTTTAAGAAAGAATAGGACCAGTGGTTGAATACATTTGTATTTATTAGTGCTGGAGGGAACTATTGCATTTGATTTGCTTTAACTTGGATTTAATGGGTGGGTTGTTGGCTAATAAGATGTCCTCATTCTAGGTGCAAAAAATATGCATGAAAGTTTTGGGGAGCAAGGTGCGAGGTTTTTAACAGGCCAAATAAAAAAATATTATTTGTTGCATTGTGACTGGAGTAAATATTTGAAAAATTATTAGCACTCTCTCTTTGTTCGAGGTAATTTTTGAATGCAACTAGTAGGGTGAGAGATTGTGAGTTGTATGGTTATATAGTCTAGTTAAATGCTAATATTTTATGCTATATAGATTTGAGGGTGAGTTAAATGTAGGGTGTTAAACTTGGTTGGTGGTAGGATGGAAAAATAGGGTTTATGATCTCACCAAAGTTAGTAGAAGAATTAGAAACCTACTAAAGTACTTGGCATTGAATGTTGGCTTGATGCAATGTGAGATTGAGATAGAAGCAATTAGTAACATTCATTTTAATTTCATAGTTTCTGTGCATTCAGAGGAGAGACTATTGGAGCTTTGTAGTTCATTATTTATTTTATTATTTTTCATTTGCATTGTGGACAAAACATTGGCAAAGAAGATAGGGTTTTTTGGAGTAATCAAGTTCGTATCCATGACCTGTTTTTCTTTCTATTTGGCTTATGTGTAACATCTAAGTAGTATTGTTAAGATTTATAAAAATTATCTCTGCTTAACTCTCTCAACAATATCTAGTTAAGATGATTGAAGATGGTGAATGACTACTAAAAACTCTTTTCACTGAGTATTTAAATATTTTTGATTAACTGCTTCTCAATAGTGTTGATAAATATAAAATTAAATTCAAAAAAATGAATTCTTTTTTGATATCCAATAATAATGACTTCAAATGAAATAAAATATCTCATACCTATTATTTTCCTTCTATTTCCATATTTGCCCTTCAAATCTTATGAAAAAACATTTATATTAATAATATAATTATTATATTTATGATCATTCATTTAAAAAAGAATGATTTTAATCACACCCTACACATTAAATCAATTCCATAACTCAAAAATCAAATATAACCATTACAAAGGAAAAAAAAGGAGACTTTTTTTGGTATGAGATACCAATTGTTTCAAATATAGGAAGAAAGCATTCCCCTTTTCCCACAACCCTTCTTTTCCCACTTTTCTCATGATAAGGTTTGACTTTTTGGTGGGTTTGTTTTTTTTTTTTTTCCAATATTGTTTGTTTGTTTTTGGTTTTTTCTTTCTTAAAGTTTTACCAATAACATCATTATATATAAAAGTGAGTATATGAAATCACATTTCTCAACATTAAATTGGTTTTATAATAAAATAGTTATTATTTTCATTTAATAAAAAATTAAATATAATAATTATAATATAGAAAATATCATTTTAAAAAATAAAAAATAAATATTATTAAAAATATAAATATTTTATTTATTCTATTTTTATATTATTTTTAGTTATATTATTTTAATGTTTTATTTTTTTTTTAAATAATTATTATAGAATATTAATTATTAAATATGATTTGGGTTAATGTGTGATAGAGTTCTTCTTAACAAAAATTAATAGAAAGTAAAAAAAATAATTTAATTGTTGAAAAAAATGATAATTTTTAAAAGAAAAATACATATATTTTAATTTAATAATATAAAAAGAGGATTTTGACAAGACTATATTTTGTACAAAATCAGTCAAATATCAACCAGATTAAACATAACTACACCTACAACAACGACACAACAACTAATAAAAAAGACAGCAGACTTGTGCTTAAAATCTACCAAAACAGCAAAGAAAAGCAACATCCCAAATCATCATATAAAATTAAAAAAATTATCAAATAAAAAATCATTATAAATATCTCAAAAAAATTAATTTCAATATAATTTTATTGTACTTTTTGTTCCAATATAATCTCATGTCATTAACCTTTTTAATCTGTAAAATATCACTTACAATCCAAAAAACTCTTTAAAAAAATGTATAATTCTTTTGAAGATAAGCTAATAAAAACTGTTGTTCTACTTTTTATTCTGAATATGATATTATCCTAACCCTATTTTTCATGACATATTTAATCTTTAAAAATATATTAAACATTTTCAATTAAAAATTATTGAAAAAAAATGGTTTCTAAATATTTTTAAAATTTTTATAAAACACAGTTTTTATAGACATTTTGTTATCAATAATCCATCTATTATGTAAAAAGTAGGGTTTGAGACCATCAACTCTGTACAAAGTCAATTAAATATCAACCAGATTAAATAGAACTACACCCACAACAATAAAGCTACAACGAAAAAAAAAAAAAAACCCCAATCTAAAATATCAATCAGAAATTAACTAAAAGATAATAAAACTGCAGACTTATACTTAAAATCTACCAAAACAGTAAAGAAAACTAACATCAAACAAGAATCAACAAAACATTAAAATCTTTCTTAAAAAAAATAGCTCCATAAAATTAGAAAAAATATCAAATAAAATATCTTTATAATTTTTTTTAAAATTATTTCCAATATATTTTTATTATACTTTTGTTTCAAAATATAATCTCATATCATTAATCTTATTAATCCTTAAAAATATATTAGTTACCATCACCAAAAAAATCTAAAAGAAAATGTATAAATATTTTGAAATAATAGTTGGTAAAAATTGCTGGGTACTTTTTATTCCGAATATAATCTCATACCAACCCTCTTTTCATGAGGGATTTAATCTTTAAAAATATATTAAATATTTTGAATTAAAATATTCTTGAAAAATAGTTTCCAAGTAATTAAAAATTTGTATAAATCACGGTGGACATTTTGTTAGAGATGTACAGTAAATATTAAGGGAAGTTTGGAGAAGCATACCGATTCCTAAACCACGAAACCTAAACCACCAGCCACTCCGTAATTATCGAATGATCAGCAGAGAAAATTTCGGAAACAATAAACTTGTATTTTTAAAAATCAAAATATATGAAAATTATACAAGATGTACGATAAGTGAACTTTCTTAATTACAATCTTAATTTATATAAATTGCATTTTTATAAATAAAAGTGAGTTGAACATAGTTACACAATTTTAATTTAATAAAATAATTATAATAAAAAATATATTATTTCAAAGAATAAAAAGGTATAACTAAATAAATGTCATTACAATTGTAAACATTTTGTTTATTTGTTGATTTTTTTTTTAAATAAGAAGTTTGTTATTTTAGGAAGTTTGTTTTAATTCACTTTGTCATTTTTCTATATGATAAGGCTTTTTGTAAATCTTTGATATCAAGCAACTGAATCAGAATTCAGTGGAAGAAAGCAAAAGCTTTCTATATTTTTAAAATTTGTTTTCAATTGTGGTATCAGAGCCATAAGATCGTGGTAGGTGAGTAGAACTAGCTAAACACTAGAGGAAGAAGATCATTGTTCTCATAGCAGCGATATTCACAATTAGCTTGGAAGAACAATCCCAGGTTGGTGAAAGTTTGTAGATTGTGGCAAAGCCAAGAAGGATAGAGCAAACTTGGTCAGTGATCCTCTCAGTCAAGTTGAAGCAGGTGTAGTCCATAAGCGGTTAGCTCGGTTGGTAGATCGTAAAAGGTTGAAGGAAGCCAGACCAGCATGGAGTATTGTGTCTTAGTGGACCCTGGAATATCAGGTGATCATGGATGGATCAGTCATTGGGAAGAAAAGTAACAAGTTGCTGCTGAAGAAAACACAACTAGTGTGGAAAAAGCCATAGTCAATTTGAGTATCAGGTGATCATGGATGGATCGATCATAAATGTGACCGATCAAGAAGCATACAATGCATTGTCCAACACTCAGAGGATCCAGTTGAAGGAGAGTCAGAGGAAGGATGCAAAAGCATTGAATTTGATAGAGATTGGTCTGGGCAACAATTCATGCAACAATTCGGGTGATGGGTCCACTCCAATTGATGACAGAACTTTTGAAAGCCATAACTTTTGCACCGTAGCTCCAATTGACTCGTCATTTGAACCGTTGGAAAGCTAATAATGAGGGGAACGTCGTGAGATGACATCAAGATCCACTCAATGAAGTTTGACCCCAAAAAACCCAATGGAAGTGCCCTAAATTTCAATTTTAGTAGTGCAGTCTAAAAATAGTAAGTTTCTAAAAATAGTAACCCCTCGAATTCTGTATTGTGGTAAATCATGAAAGTTGAACCACTCGATCTCCCTCAAGATTGGTGACCTTCCACATCCTCCTCCCACCTTCAAAACATGTATAAATTAAGATGTAACCTGAAATGGAAATCAAACATCTCTTCTCAGAGATAAGCATATGTTTATGTCAGGGAAGTCCAAGAACAAACACACCTGTTCTGATTCCTCTTGTTGGATCTTGCTCCTCAGAAAGAGCACAGTATGATTACCAAATATAAGCAATTAAATATGCGGAAATAATCAGAAACACAAGTAGCTAGAATTCACCAATAGCACAGAATATGAGAGACAATACACTATCTTGTATTAACACTTTACAGAAAAGAATACAACAAAGAGCCGCCACACTCTTTCACCTTACAGAGGTTTACCACACCTCAAGTGTACAGTAATTCTTCTCACACAACACTCTCCTACGCAAAAAATGGTCCCAACAACCAACTCACAAACAGAATTGGTGTTCACCTCTCCAACTAGTCAGTAATAACCCTGCCAGTTCACCAAGCACTCAATAGTACTTCAAGTTGATCTCCCATAAACCTGCAACCTGCAATTCAACAGACCATACTCACATGTAGATCTCCTATGAGCTTGCAACAACCTACAACTCAATGATCTTACAAAAATGGAAGCAACTTACTTGCCTTCCTTTCTATCTCATACCTTAATTACAATACATGCCAATGGGTCTATAAATAGATCCCTAACTCAAACACTAACTTAGACTCTTAATTTAGACAATTATCCTCGCAGCCAAAGACTCTAACTGGCCTTTACATGCAAACACTTCATTCACTTAACTAACTGTCCATGTAACGGCCAGTTCTGGAACACACAGGCTACCAACATCGATCCCTGCTAGTCTGGTTCTACCAACGTCGGCCGACTCCCTGCCGTCGCCGGTGGCCTTCTGCACTGGTCACGACCGACGTCAGTCCTACTGCCGTCGCCAGTGCTCCTAGATCTCAGCAACCTTCTTGTTCCATCTGTTTGCAAAGAGTTGAAGCTTTTAGCTCCACAACTCAACAATCTCCCACTTGGAGATAAACAGCTGCAACCTGTACATGTACCTGTACTCAGTTTAGTTTGTTCCCTTGGCTTTGTATCCCTCCTCAAGATCACTCTTGAAGACCAACCACCACAAACCTGTAGTGCAAAACCTGTCATCCAAATCACCTGCCACATCCACATCTACAAACCATGTAGAAAATAACCTGAACCTGCATAGCATGTGCACCTGCTGCTAGTCCCTATAAGAATCCACCGAACTGTCCTCCAATGGTTCTCTCCCAGATTGGCTCCAACTTGTGACAACTCCCACTGCTTGGGAAAACTCAGGTTTTGTACATACCATGCACTCAACCTCATTATGTGAATCAAGACACCTGTTCATAGAACTGTCCAACCATCGACGTGCTAACTAGTTTCACACAATCATCCTGAAACAAAGTCAACATGTGACCTACCATGTCTCTAAAACACACTCATGCCAAAGAATCTTGCTGCTCCCAGATTCTCCATGACAAACACCTGAACTAGCTTTACCTTTAGTTCAACAATACCTGTATATGTAACCCTGCAACAAGCACATCATACAGAAATAGGATAGTGTAGCTAATACTATCCAACCTGGTAAAGAGAAAAACAATGATCAAACCTCCATTGCCCTGCAGCTAATACAAGACCATATACCCTGATCTTCCATCTCATGTATCCATTTTCGCTCTTCTTTATCCTGAACATCCATTCGTCTCTCAGTGCTTACTTCCAGCTGGCCACTCTACCCAAAACACCTGTTTGATTCTCCTCCAAGGAATCACATCCTCATCCATGCCAAGCTCCCACTGTTTCCTGGATCTACCTATTCTGCTTCTTCAATAACTTCCTGGTCCTATGCCATAAGTGAGCAACAAGTAGTGTAAAGAAGGGAAATGACGAATTTAAGAACTTACTTACACCTTCAGTCCTCCATATGGGTGCTTGAGACTCCATGACAGCTTGCTGTCCACCCAAAATTCATCTCAGTCTGCAGACGACCAAAGTCGGTTTCCTGCGACTGCCACCTTGCCGACGTCAGTTTCCCCTGGCCGACGCCGGTCAATATTTGCCCTGAGTCACCGACGTCGGTCTGCACATAGCCGACGTCGGTCCCTATCTGGACGCCGACGCTGGTTTTCCTATCGACGTCGGTCTTTGTGTTTTTCTTGTGAGACCTGACTTTTTCCCGTGAGCTCTTTTTGGATCAAATCCTTGTCCAAATCACCCTTGCTCTGCTCAGAATTCTTCTACATCTTGTGCTGAGCTCTGTCCGTCACCTTCTCCTTGAAAACCAAGGCTTTCTTGTTCATGTCACTAACATCGGATTCCTCAAGAAACGTTACCTTCTTCTTCTGTATACAGAAACCACGATCCCTACCTTCCAAATCCGAAAGCATATCCTTTGACTCAAGAACAAGCATCTCCTTCTTGTCTATGTGACCAAGCCTATCAAGCCACATCTCTGAATCTACAGCTGAAGTAGAAAACCCAGAAAGAGAATCAGTAGTACAAGTAGATAGATAAAGTGTACCTACTTTCTTACCTCTAGCTACAACAAGTGTACCCTTGGTAACCTTCCAAGAGTCCGTTGTGAGAGTTACTGTGCAACCCTCATCACCCAAACTTCTAACAGAAATTAAATTCTGCTCCAGAACTGGGACGTGCATGACCTCTTTTAACACCCATATGTTACCTGTCTGTAGTTTTAGCTTCACTTTCCCTTTGCCAACAATCTGACAAGGCTTACCATCCCCTACATAAATTCTTCCAAAATCTCCCTGGACATACTCATGAAAAAATTCCCTATGTGGGGATGCATGAAAAGAGGCACCAGAATCTAAAACCCAAGATTCTACTTTATCCAAAGAACATACCAGAGCATCCCATGTAGCATAATCTGCAACATCTACTTTTTCTTCATGTTCTTCATGCTGATCTGTACCTAATCTGTAATCTCTCTTTAAGTGCCCTTGCTTTCCACACTTCCAGCAGGTTATTCTGCCATACCTGGACTTGGATCTCTTGCCTGTCTTGGACCTTGATCTCCCATGCTCTATCTTTTCTCTTTGCCTTCCTCTACCTTCAACACTCAAAGCATTTCTTGATGATTCACCTGTGCTATTCCTGCGTATCTCTTCATTCAAGATCACACTCACAACATCATCCACTTTTAAGACTTTTGAAGGAGACACAGTATTAGAAACTGCCATTACCAAACCTTCCCAACTTTCAGGTAATGAACACAAGATTAAGAGAGCTCTAATTTCATCATCAAATACAATATTGACTGAACTTAACTGGTTTACCAAACCATGGAAATCACTAAGATGGCTATGAATAGATCCACCTTCCAACATTTGCAAATTAAATAAACGCTTCATAAGAAATACCTTATTAGAAGCTGAGGGTTTTTCATATAAATTTGCCAAAGATTCCATCAACTCCACCGTTGTCTTACACTGTGATAAGCTGGAAATCATAGATGATGCAAGACTCAATCTAATAGATCCCAGAGCCTTCCGATCAAGAACCTCCCATTCTTCATCTTTCATATCCGAGGGTTTACAAGTAACCCCTCCCAACGGTAAGTACAAATCTTTTTGATACAGATAATCCTCAATCTGCATCCTCCACAATTGGTAGTTCTTGCCATTAAACTTTTCCATCCGTAGCTTACTGTCTTCTGTCATTGCTTAACTCCCACTCAAATAGAAACCCTGTGAGTACCTGTAATCAAAACACACTAACCAGATCTAATCCAATCTGTTATTATCCCAACCAAAAGCTCTGATACCACTTGTCAGGGAAGTCCAAGAACAAACACACCTGTTCTGATTCTTCTTGTTGGATCTTGCTCCTCAGAAAGAGCACAGTATGATTACCAAATATAAGCAATTAAATATGCAGAAATAACCAGAAACACAAGTAGCTAGAATTCACCAATAGCATAGAATATGAGAGACAATACACTATCTTGTATTAACACTTTACAAAAAAGAATACAACAAAGAGCCGCCACACTCTTTCACCTTACAGAGGTTTGCCACACCTCAAGTGTACAGTAATTCTTCTCACACAACACTCTCCTATGCAAAAAATGGTCCCAACAACCAACTCACAAATAGAATTGGTGTTCACCTCTCCAACTAGTCAGTAATAACCCTGCCAGTTCACCAAGCACTCAATAGTACTTCAAGTTGATCTCCCATGAACTTGCAACCTGCAATTCAATAGACCATACTCACATGTAGATCTCCTATGAGCTTGCAACAACCTGCAACTCAATGATCTTACAAAAATGGAAGCAACTTACTTGCCTTCCTTTCTATCTCATACCTTAATTACAATACATGCCAATGGGTCTATAAATAGATCCCTAACTCAAACACTAACTTAGACTCTTAATTTAGACAATTATCCTCGCAGCCAAAGACTCTAACTGGCCTTTACATGCAAACACTTCGTTCACTTAACTAACTGTCCATGTAACGGGCAGTTCTGGAACACACAGGCTATCTACGTCGGTCCCTGCTAGTCTGGTTCTATCGACGTCGGCCGACTCCCTGCCGTCGCCTGTGGCCTTCTGCACTGGTCACGACCAACGTCGGTCCTGCTGCCGATGCCGGTGCTCCTGGATCTCAGCAACCTTCCTGTTCCATCTGTTTGCAAAGAGTTGAAGCTTTTAGCTCCACAACTCAACAGTTTAGGTCTGCAAATATTATCAATAAGACATCTCTTCTCAGAGATAACATTATCTAAATTGTCTTGTTCTATTTTTTTAAATTATCTTTCAACCAAAGCTTTCAAGTTTTGGATCAGAGATGGTAATGACAAAAGCCATATAACTAAGAATTGCAGTAGCAAATTACACAAAGGAAGCATGAGAGATCCTTCAAAATTCCTACCTAGGTATTGAGAAGGTATGGTTAGTAAAACTCCAAATGCTTATAAGAGAATATGAAACATTGTAAACGAATGATAATGAGTCTATTTATGAGTTTCATACTAAAGTCTCTAGCTTAACAAATCAGTTAATAATTAATAGTGAAACAATAGAAGACCAAAGGATCATTGAAAAGATCCTTAGGAGTTTGCACATGAGAAATGATCCAATTGTTACAGTTGTTGAAGAGGCCAAAGACCTCTCAAGGATGACAACGGATGGCTTAATGGGTTATCTTCGAACCCATGAGCACCATTTGAATAGATTTGGACCTTCTTCCCTAGAGTAAGCCTTCAAGGCTCGAGCTAGTTTTAGAGGTAAGGGAGAGGAAGAGAAAACAAAAGAAGAAGCTTCAGAGGTAGAGGAAGAGGAAGGAGATATATGTTAGATCAAGTTCAAATAGTCAAGAAAAAGAAAACAACTTCCAATTAAATTTTCAAGATAAGAAAAAAAGTAGTACTTCAAATCAAAGGTATGATAAAAGTAAGATTCAATGTCATTATTATCATAAGTATGGTCATTTTGCTAGTGAATGCAAAAAGATGCAATATAACCAATCAAGACAAAGTGAAAATGTAGTCACTGAGACTCTAAGTGAACCTAAACATTTGGCAAAGATGTTCATTGTATGCAATGTTGCTGAGCAAAGCATTGCTACGGTATGGTATTTGGATAGTGCATGTAGTAACCACATGAGTGGTAATGAGAACCTGTTTTCCTCCATTGATAAGAATATTTAGTCAGATATTAAGATGGAGAACAATGAAAAAGTTCCATTTGTTGGTAGAGGGACTGAAATTATTTGCACCAAGCAAGGTGAAAGGAGAGAAATCTAAGATGTCTATTATGCTCCAAATTTGAAACACAATCTGTTGAGTATTAGACAATTGGTTCAAAAAGGATATAGGGTCCTGATGGAGAATGGAGAGTGCAAAATCTTTGATAAGGAAGGAATCAATAACATTATAGCTACAATTAAAATGACAAGGAACCACATGTTTCCTCTCAAAATGGAAATTGATCCTCTCAAGAGTACAACAGTACTACATCAAGCAACCTTCAAGATAACCACCAAAGACACATATAGACTCTGGCATTTGAGGTATGGACATTTATGTTTTTTTGGATTAGATCTTTTATTCAATAATAATATAGTTATATAGGTCTACCAAGAATAGTAGAACCTAAAAGAAAATGTGAAACATGCATTCTTAGAAAATAACATAAGCAGCCTTTTCAATCAGGGATGTTTAGAAGGGCAAAAACACCTTTGAAATTGGTGCACTTAGATTTGTGTGGCCCAACAAAAAATCTCACCCACTCTAAGAATGCATATTTATTAACCTTCATAGATGATTATAGTAGAAAAACTTGGATTTATTTCTTAAAGAGTAAGTCTAAGACTTCTGAGAAATTCAAGTGGTTTAAGGCATTGGTTGTGAAACAGAGTGGATATTTCATCAAGGCCCTAAGATCAGATAGAGGAGGAGATTATGTTTCTAAGGAATTTTTAAATTTTTTTAAGAATGAAGGGATTGAAAAGTAGTTCACAACTAGATAGACTCCACAACAAAATGGAGCGGTAGAAAGAAAAAATAGGACCATCCAAGAGATGGTTGCAAGCATGTTGAAATCCAAAGGACTTTCAAAAGAATATTGGGGTGAAGTTGTAGCAACAACAAAGTATTTGTTGAACACGTTTCCCACAAAGGTTATTTGAAACATGACTCCACAAGAAGCATGGACAAACATAAAGTATAGTGTTGAGCATCTAAGAATATTTGGATGTGTAGCATATGCACATGTGTTAAAGGAAAAGAGGCATAAATTTGATGATAAAAGAGAAAAATGTATCTTCATTGGATATTTTGAAGCCACTAAAGCATATATATTATTTAATCCTATTACAAAGAAGGTTGTGATTAGTAAGGATGTCAAATTCATTGAGAATGATTCATGGGATGGCACTATTAATACTACATCGGGTATCTCATAATCGATACTCATAGATGATGGAAATGAAGATGCTCAAATTGAACAAGTCATAGATTAGCAAGGTGAACCATTAGCAACACCTCCATCACTTTCACATCATCCTCCTTAATCAAATAACTCCAGTGGCAGTTCAAATCCAACTCTTGCTTCCCTTATGCCTAAAAAGATGAGGAACTTGAGGGAGATCTATGATTATTCAAGGTATGATGATCTTAATCAAAATTTGAATTTTGCTTTATTTTCTCTAGATGAACCTACATGTTTTGAAGAAGCAGTGAAAGAAGAGAAATGGTGTAAATCCATGGATGAGGAAATAGATGCAATAGAAATAAATAAAACATGGGAGTTAGCTGATTTACCTAAGGGTAAATAAGTGATTGGAGTGAAATGGGTCTACAAGGCCTAGAGCACAGTAGAAGGCAAAATTGATAGGTACAAATCAAGATTGGTTATTAAGGGATACAAACATCAGCGTGGTAGAGATTGTGATGAGACTTGTGCTATTGTTGCAAGAATGGAAACCATGTGGGTTATCTTAGCAATAATTTCTCAAAACAAGTGGAAGGTATATCAAATGGATGTGAAATATGCGTTTCTAAATGGAGTACTCAAATAAGTCTATGTTGATCAACCAGCTAAATATGAAGTACTAAAAAAAGAAAATAAGGTGTATAGGCTCAATAAACCACTCTATGGGCTTAAGCAAACACCAAGGACTTGGTATAATAGAATTGATTCATACTTTACTATCAATAGTTTCAGCAAAATCAGTAGTGAGCCCACACTTTACATCAAGGAGAGCCATGGTAAGATTTTAATTACTATGTTATATGTAGATGATTTAATCTTCACATGAAATGATGATGCTTTTATTGTTGAGTTCAAAGAAGCAATGACAAGGGAATTTGAAATGACAGACTTGGGTTTGTTAAGGTATTTTCTTGGTATAGAAGTACAATAGATGGATCATGGCATATTTATCTCTCAATCTAAATATGCTTCATAAATATTTAAGAGGTTTAAAATGTTGAACAAGTCTACACCAACACCAACCACTATAGGTCTTAAATTAAGTAATGAAGATTGTAGTAATAAGGTGAATTCAACTTTATATCAGAGCATGGTAGGTAGCCTCATGTATTTGAAAACATTTAGACCTTAATAGTGTATGAAGTAAGTTTGATTTCTGGATTTATGGAAACACCTAAGAATACACATTGGCAAGTACGTAATAAAATTCTAAGATATGTGAATGGAACCAAAAACTATGGCATTCTTTATATTACATCAAATGATTTTTATCTAGTTGGCTATATCGATAGCGATTGGGTAGGTAGTATAGATGATAGGAAAAAAACATCAGGTTATGTGTTTCACATGGGTTTAAGATCCATTTCTTGGGCATCTGAGAAGCAATCCATAGTTTCTCTTTCCACAATAGACGCTGACTACATTGTAGCAAATTTAGCAACATGTCAATCTATTTGGCTAAGGAGAGTCTTAGCGTATTTGAAGAAACAAATAGATGGCACCTTCTTATTTTGTGATAACATTTCTTCAATAGCCTTGGGGAAGCACATACAAATTTTTTATCACTTTATAAGAGAATTGGTTGAAGATGGTGAAATCAAATTAGCATTCTATAGATCTAAAGATTAGTTAGCAGACATTTTCACGAAGGCACTAACAAAGGATAACTTTGAGTATTTGAGACAAAATTTAGGATTAATGGATGTTGTAATAACCAGTAGAATAAATTAAGAGGGAATGTTGGGAATTGTAATTTCTCCCACTTCTAAAAATAACAGTGTATGTTTGTATTCATGTTCTAGATGTTTCTAGGCTGTTGAATCTTTTCTAAATATAGGAAATATATTATTCTAAAATTAGAAAGTTTATTTTAATTCACACTGTCATTCTTCTATATGATGAGTCTCTTTGTAAATCTTTGATATCAAGCAATTAAATTAGAATTCAGCTGGATAAAACAAAAACTT
>JARHVA010000312.1:842500-857500 GCA_037957365.1 Torreya grandis | reverse complement strand
ACACATATTTATGAGTAAGATGGTGGCACATTTGTGGGATGGATGGTCTCACTCATAGGAATTTGGAGATAGATGGACTAGAATAGGGCATGCTCCGAGGATAAGTAATACCTATTGTCGATAGTTACTAGATAGCCTAAGAGCAGAGGACATTGTTTGGAGACCCTATAGGGGCTATCAGGGGTGGTCTAAGGGTAGCACATAGTTAATAAAAATTTGAGTTAGGTATTAGATACATGAATGGTGTAATAATTTACATAAGAGTGGTTCTAGTATGAGAGGGTTACATAACAATTTGGTGTCATACATGATGTACCCCTATTACTTGTAGTGTGGTTGAGGATTTCTTGAGATATTGTGAGGCTTGGGAGTAGGTCAAGGCCATTTATTACTGAGCCATCTCCTATTTTAGTTATAGAGAAGGATCCATAGATAGAGGTACCAGATGTAAATTATGTGGGAGTGACTGAGGTTTACTCAACCTAGTGGAGTGAGCATAGGTGGGCACCTCTATTCTTGAGAGATGGAATGATAAAAAATGAGGTACTAGATATAAATCCCCTAAGGGATGTTGATAGTAAGTTAGAAAGTTATTTTGTATGTTCTTCCTAATGTTGATCAAGTGTTTTGATATAATGGGATTCTTATGGATTGTATGGATACTTGTAGGTGTAAGAGATGATGAGCATTAGGAGGTCACCATTGAGTCAGTGTTGAATGAGTTGACATGGCATATTCCAAATGATGTCATGGATGATGGATTGGTGGAGTGAGCCACCAATGTAGCTAGAGTGCATGCTCATTTATTTGTTTGTGTGGTGATAATGACTGTGGTATTTAGGCGAGAAAAAACAAATAGAGATTATTTATGTGTGTATTTGTAGAGGAAAACCATGAAGTCCTATCTATGATAAAAACATTTTAAATTTAAATCACTTAAAGTTAGAATAACACCCATATATCCATGGTTGAGATGTATGAACATATCATTCATTTGACTCACAAATAAAAGAAAATATATTTCATTAATATTAATGTTGAGATGACTAATGCTACAAACATTACTAAATCATTTGAACTCCTCATATTCTGACTTATATTTAAGCAAGGCTATTTCAACAATATTTAATTTAGTGAACATTTTTCAATTATTGTGATTTAGGGAACATGATTTCAATTAAAAATAATAAATTAACTTATAATATGTTAGCATTTTCTTTTTCTTGGATATTAATTTAATTTAAAGATATTTGTGCGATTTTTTATTCTTTTTGTCTTGTGATTATCATCAATTTATATATTGGAAAAAGGAAATATACTAATAATAAATTCATGAAGATTAGGTAGCAAAAATATAATTAATTTGCATTCAAAAGTTATCTTGAGATTAAAAATCAAAATGATAAACTCGCAATAGAGTTTCCTCAAAAAATATAATGAGACCTCATGGTTGTTATATGGTAGAAAATCAAATACCATCCACCATTGGTCCCAAAAATTATTTCTAATCAAATTGTGTTAGCATGGGTGGATTGAGAAGTGTTTTTTAGATAGTGGAAAAGGTGGATTGGTTGTTGGGTCGACGAATAAGGCACAAATTAGGAATTTTGATATTTTGTTGTCCTTCACATCATGTACTATAATTTTTTTAGCATAGCAAGCCCTACATCTATCCTTATATGATGCTTGTCTATCAATTTGACTTGCTATCGAATTAGTTTGACTTAATATTGAATCTATGGTATTGGCTAAATAGGTGTAATGGGTGTTGGTCAAAGTGGGTTCCCTAATTCTCTTAATTATTTATTCAATTTCTATTTTGTTTTACATTATGTGAAACTAAATCCTCATGACTACCTGGGAGGTCTTATGGAGCTATAGGAGGGTTAGATGATTTGTGTGTAGCCTTTACATCAAGCTTGTACTTATCACATAGCCCTAGCGCATTCCTTTGCCGAAAGATTGCTCATAACCTTACAAATAAATCTTGTACATATTCATAGACTTTCATGCAATGGTCACTTGAAATAATATTATATGATCCTTAGTCCACCTTCTACACTAAGCATCCCTATGCACTTCATCGATTATTACTCATGGACTCGTTAGGTCCTTTGGGCCCCACTTTAGCACAACCACACATTGGCCTACCATGATTCCTTAGTAATAAGTGGTCCAACTAGATTTTATATACCAACTAAGGATCACAAGATTAGGTATCATTGAAAATAGCTTAGATATTAACTATTCAAACCATTTCCAACTACCTCATCTGATAGGATGATTCAAATTCTCTCATTGGTAGCTGTGCAACAATTATTATTGCCTTTGTATTATACATGTTAAATATGGAACATATGCATCTATCCAAAAAATAACATAGCCATATCAATGTCATTTACATAGTCGTAACACCGTTATATTTCTCTACACATCTACTTTATATACACACACTATAGACATTGCACTTTGTATCCTCTATTCTTTGATTTATGATTAAAAGTTTAATTTATTTAAAGTAGGACTTTTTTCCATTAAATTTTTTTTTATTACTCCTTTTGAATACTCTATGCACATTCACTCTATACAACCAAACTCTATTGTCCCCCACACACCTAGTTTTGGGCCTCATGGTGCAGATCATTAGATAGAGGGTTAAGAGGGTTAGGATGAGGATTAACATGTTATTCTCTTGCAGTTGAATGGGTTATTTTAAAATAAATGGGTTTTAATAATATAACAATGAAAATAAAAAAATTATAAAATCTAATATAAATAGGTTTGGTTTTTTATTGCTTTCCTTCCCTCTATGGTGACATTTTGTCAAGGTAACAAACTATCATAACATATTTTTTCCTCCTCCAAGAATAATGTGAATGTGATTTGGTGTAGAGAAAGCCAAATAAAATAATAAAATAAATCATAATGATAATTTCACGTTAATATAATGCATAATAATGCTTACGCATTATGGTTTGGTACTATCGGGCCTAAGTTTTAATAACATGTATGCATTAAAGACATTACACATATGCATGATATTTATACCACGTATGCATTAGGGTAAATTTCCATAGAATTATCCTAAAACTCCATGCACTTACCCTTTACATCTCTCATGGTATCTCTATGTATCTCTTATTCACCTTTAAGGATAATAAGTAGTTACCTATATGGACTATGAAAACATTGTATCTCTATGTATAAATGTTGTTAATTCTTAGTGATCAAAAATCACATGAATTAAATAAAAATAGATGCACATATGCACTTTTACTTTGCATAATTTCAAATAGATGCCTCTATGCTCAGAAATGGCTTGAGTTCTTGAGCATAAGACTTGGAGTTACACACACAACTTAATCTATATTTTTTACTGAAAATAAAAAATATCTAACTTCTACCATTATAAATACTATGAATTTCATCAAGATATTTAATAAAACTATTACTATGACATCAAACACACTCTCCTCTTTACACACACACACACACACACACAACTCATAATTATAAACATTATGAATTTCATTAAGATATTTCCTAAAACTATTATTAATACTTCAAACACACTCTCCTCTTTCTTTCTATATATCATCTTTAAATTTTGAATGTAGTCATCTCAAATAATCTATACAATTTGAGGATTCTTATTTTTGAAAAAAAAAAAAAAAATCACTTAAGACTCCATTTTGGCCGACCAATTCCATGCACTTACCCTTATTCCTTTTATCTTAATTTAGAACAATTTTTAGTTGGGTTTATATTTGTTTCTTTCTAATATAGTTTTTCTTCACACTCTTGGTTTACTCTATTTTGTTTTTAGATTTTAGGTTTTTTGGCTGAATTTCTTTCAAACTCGGCCAACCAATTATTATAATCTTTATGTTGGTAACGTTTTTTATAATATTTTTAGGATTACTAAATTTTTATTCTAAGGATAACATCATTTAAACTCAGATGAGGCCCTCCATTTCCTCAATATATCCAAAATGAAAAAAAATCATCCAACATAAATTTTGAAAAGATATATAATTCATCATTGTAATTTACTATATATTTATTTTCAAAATATGAACTGAGATACTGACATTCTATGTAATTCAGTGATTCTACAAATACCATCTATTGAGGCACACACAACAAAATCCAATTATTATCCTAATTTATCCTTTTAATGGTTGATGTCTTATAATTAGTAATTAATATCAAGAAAGTAAATAAAAATCAAGATGATTTTTCTCTAAATTAGTGTTATAAAAACACTAATATGATAAATTGAAAAAATATTTATAAATTTTTATTGCTCCACATAGTTTTATTATAATTAACATTTTGTATAAAAATATCTTCCACAAATTTTAAACATCACAGTCTTGACACAAATATAACACCAAAGATATAAACAATTTGCTTTGATTTTTTTTACATAAAAGTGAGTCTGTGAGATCACATTTCTCAACATTAAATTGGTTTTATAATAAAATAGTTATTATTTTAATTTAATAAAAAAATATATATAATAATTATAATATAAAAAATATTGTTTCAAAGAATAAAAAGGTATAATGAATAAATGTCATTAAAATTATAAATATTTTATTTATTTATGTTTTATATTACTCTCAGTTATATTATCTTAATGTTTCATTTCAAAAATTTCTAGTTACTATAAAAAATTAATTAGTAAATATGATTTGGGGTTAATGTGTGATAGAACTCTTTTTACCAAAAAAATTAATAGAAATGAAGAAAAAAAAATTAATTGTCAAAAATATGATAATTTTTAATATATATATATATATATATATATATATATATATATATATATATAAAAAAGATAAAAAAGAGTATTTTGACAAGACCATTCAATTTTGTACAAAGTCAGTCAAACATCAACTAGATTAAACATTACTACACCTACAACAATGACACTACAACTAATAAAAAGATACAATCCAAAATATCAATGAAAGATTAAAGAAAAGTTAATAAAATTGTAGACTTGTGCTTAAAATCTACCTAAGCAGCAAAGAAAATCAACATCCCAAATCATTATATAAAATTAAAAAAGTATCAAATAAAACATCTTTATAAATATTTCTTAAAATTAATTTTGATATAATTTTATTGTGATTTTTGTTCCAATATAATCTCATGTCATTAACCTTTTTAATCTATAAAATATTACTTACAATCCAAAAAAAATTAGTCATTATACAAAGTGAATTATTAAACATGATTTGGGGTTAATGTGTGATAGAGCTCTTCTTACCAAAAGTTAATAGAAAGGAATAAAAATAATTTAATTTTCAAAAAAAATGATAATTTTTGTTTAGAAGAAATATATATATATATATATATATATATATATATATATATATATATTAATTTAATAGGATAAAAAAGAAGGTTTTGATAAGACCACTCATTTTCGTACAAATTCAATTAAACATCAATCAGACTAAACATAACTACACTTACAATAATAACACTACAACTATTAAAAAAGACATAATCCAAAATATCAATGAAAAATTAATGAAAAGAAAATAAAATTGTAGACGTGTGCTTAAAATCTATAAAAATAGCAAATAAAACCAACATCCCAAATCATCATATAAAATTAAAAAATATATATATCAAATAAAATATCTTTATAAATGTTTCTTAAAATTAATTTCTATATAACTTTATTATACTTTTTGTTCCAATATAATCTCATGTCATTAACCTTTTAAATCTATAAAATATTGCTTACAATCCAAAAAATTCTAAAAGAAAGTGTATAATTTTTTTGAAAAAAAGCGAGTAAAAACTATCGTTATACATTCTATTTCGAATATAATATCATCCTAACCCTTTTTTTCATGACATATTTAATCTTAAAAAATATATTAAACATTTTCAATTAAAAAATTCTTGAAAAAAAATGGC
This sequence comes from Torreya grandis, assembly GCA_037957365.1. Lineage (NCBI taxonomy): Eukaryota > Viridiplantae > Streptophyta > Pinopsida > Cupressales > Taxaceae > Torreya > Torreya grandis. Next base: position 851,563 of record JARHVA010000312.1, on the reverse strand, counting down.
TTCTAAGTATTTAAAAAAAATGTATAAAACACAATTTTCATATACATTTTGTTATCAATAATCCATCCATTATGTCAAATCAGGTGAGATCCTCTTTTTCATGACATATTTAATATTTAAAAATATATTAAACATTTTCAATTAAAAAATTCTTGAAAAAAAATGGTTTCTAAGTATTTTAAAAATTGGTATAAAACACAATTTTCATAGACATTTTGTTATCAATAATCTATCCATTATGTCAAATGAAGTGAGAGATGTACAATGAATATTAATTGGCCTCAAAGAAAAAATAAAATGGAAGTGTAGAGAAGTATATCGATTCCTCTGGATCCAACAACTCCAGCAACAAATTCAACATATGAATTCATTAAGCCAGATAACTTTGAGTGTTTGAGACAAAATTTAGTTGTAATAGATGTTGTAATAACTTGTTAGAATTATCTACAAGATCTAATGAATCTAGTAAAAAACATAAACAAGAGATAAAATAGTAATAATAATAATAATAAACAGTAAATGTATATCCGAGATAATAATAGAAATGAATAAATAACTCAAATATGATGAATTGCTCTGATAATTAAATATTAATCTAATATAGAATACACAAATACCCATTTCTTATATAGAGCAAGGTGTACAAGATAAAAATCAAAGAACTCATATAACACATGTAGTTGAACTAATATCTGACTACATGAATAGTGGAGTGCAACTCCACACTAACAAGATAGGTGTCCAACTTATGTTAATGATCAATACAAGTTGACTACTAGTGAAGCAATGTTATCCTATCTTACCCTGAATAGTGGATTGGAACTCCACTGTAACAAGGTAGGTGTCCAAATTGACTATTAGCTAAGCAAGCTTATCCTAAAGATCAGGGAACTCATACAACACATATAGTTCAATTGATATCTGACTACATGAATAATGGAGTGCAACTTCACACTAACAAGATAGATGTTCAACTTGTGTAAATGATCAACACAAGTTCACTACTAGTTAAGCAATTTTATCCTATCTTATCCTGAATAGTGGAGTGGAACTCCACTGTAACAAGATAGGTGTCCAAGTTGACTACTAGCTAAGCAAGCTTATTTTATCTGGTGTAAATTATTAATAAACTTAAACTAATTAAAATAAGTAATTAGTGTACCAATCTAAATAATAAGCATAAATAAATTAAATGCACCAACACCCCCGCCCCTAAGTGAAGCTTAGGTAGGTTTATGTAGATAAGAGTCCCAATAATGTGTAACCATATTAGGTACTTTATAAAAATAGATGAGAAAAGGAGAAAACCCAAAGGAAAAAACTCCTCCTCAAAATGAAGGTCTAAAAGACACCCCTAAAGAATTGATGTCCCTTGAAGAACTTATGTTTCATATCCCCAAAAGAGATCATAAGTGAAGATACTTGCTCTCAGTGCAAGGTTTGGTGAAAATATCTATAATCTACTCCTCTATAGGATAATATTGAAGATCAATTATCTTTGCCTAAATAAGCTCCCTAATAAAGTGCATATGGATCTCTATGTATTTAGTTCTCTAATGATGAACTAGATTCTTTAGGATCTAAATAGTGCTCTATTTATTGCAATAGATGAATGATGGCTTTCAAAATGGAACACCAAGCTCAGTGAGAATATTCTAAAGCCAAATAGCCTCATTAGTCACATTAACAATGCCACAATAGTCAACCTTTATAGATGAAACAGTAATAGCATGTTGCTTCTTGCTCTGCCAATAAATAGGGCTAGATCTAAAGTGAAAGCTATAACTAAAAATGAACTTACAATCATCATAATCTCCATCCCAATCAAAATCTATGTATCCCACCAAGTCTGAACTTGTCCCTGCTATATAGTAAATCTTGTATCTGATAGTACCCTAAATGTAGCTTAAAATGTGCTTGATATCTCTTCAATGAATCTCATGTGGTTTCTGCATAAAGCATGAAATCATGCCAACTGCATATGAAATGTTAGGCCATGTATGAGTTAGATATATGAGGCTACCTATAAGCTGATGATAAAATGTGGCATCAACCAAGGGAGTGGAATAATGAACCTCAAGTCTAACTCTAGATAAGAAGGGAGTCGGTGTAGGCCTATAAGTAGCCATGTGAAACTGAGCTAACAATTCCATGGCATACTTGGGCTATGAAAGTGTAATCATAGAAGAAAATTGTGCTATTTGAATCCCAAGAAAATAGTGTAATAGGCTCATGTCTGTCATAGAAAATCTATCATGAAGTGTAGTCTTAACACTAATGATGATGGATATTGTGCTCCATGTAACAATGAGATCATCAACATAGAGTAAAAATTACAATAGTGAATCATCCTATCATAGAATATAGACATTCGAATTTGAGTGACATCTCAATAACCGAACTGAAAAAATAAATGTGTCTATCTTGGAGTACCAAGCCCTGGGGGCTTGTTTCAGACCATAGAGAGACTTTTGCAAGTGACACACCAATGAATAATCCTTCGTAAACCCCTATGGTTACTCCATATATATCTCCTCATGAATATCGCAATGAATAAATACACTTTTCACATCCATTTGATGTACAACCCAACCATGAGCTGCACCAATAGCTAGTATCAATCGAATGGAATTCATCTTTTGTATAGTCAATGCCTTCCACTTGGGAAAAACCTTTGACCACTAAGCATGTTTTATACTTATCAATATTTCCATCCACTGCAAACTTAGTTCAATATATCCACCTACATCATACTAATTTTCTTCCCTTAGGAAGAGGAACAAGATCCCAAGTATTGTTCCTAATCAATGAGTCATACTCTTCTTCCATCACTGAATCCCACTCAATTGTCTCTAACGCTTCCTAAAAATATTATGGATCAGACATTGTGGCAATGTAGGAATGTGGAAGATTATATTGTGACCATGTTCTCTTTCTATCTAATATATCCCTAACAAGAGGGTCTACATCTGCCAAAGTCTATCTAGCCCATAAAGGCATCAATGGGTGAGGATCTAGAGGAGGAGAAGGAAAATGACCTGTTAAACCCTATCAGAGAGGTATTACCTCATCATCCCTATGAGTAGATGAAGTAGGAGTATCATCATCACTGCTATCTAATTCTTCTAAGGAAGAATAATGAGAAATGTTAGAATACAAGTCTGAAGGACTTTCTTTAAAGTAAACACTTCTCGCTATAATAAGCTCATGTGAATCTAGATCAATGAGATGATATCCCTTAACATCATCTGGATATCCCACAAATATGCAAGTCTGGATTCATTATTCTAAACCACAATGCTTGACTGAAGGTATGTGAGCCCATGTTGGACTACCGAAGACTCTGAAATGATGCACATATAGCTTCCTATTGTACCATGCTTCAAGAGGTGTTTCCCCTTTAAAGTTTTGTGAGGAACGTTATTTTGTATATATGTAGCATAATTAATCACTTCCATCCAATACTTAGATACTAGTGATTTTGTATGAATCTTACAACTTGCCATCTCTTTTAAGAATTTGTTCTTCCTCTCTGCTATACCATTCTACTGAGGTGTGTATGAAATTGAATGCCAAAGATCAATTCCTTCAAGAGTATATAATTATTCAAACTCATTGTTCACATATTCCCTCCAATTATCAGTGTGGAGGATCTTGACATACTTTTCAGATTATTTCTCTGCTAGATCTTTGAAATATATAAATCTTTCAAATACTTCACACTTGAGTTTCTAAAAATAAACCCAATTATATCTAGAATAGTCATCAATAAATGTGAGAACATAATGTATTTTACTAATAGACAAAGTAGGTAATGGACCTAATAAATCACTATGAACAAGTTTGAGGACTTGTGTAGCCCTCCAAGCCTTCCCTTTATCAAACTTATCTTCTGGATGTTTTCCTAAGGCCCAACCATGACATACACCCCCTAAAAATTAAATCTATGGAAGTCTTGTAACCATCTCCTACTGACTAAGCTACTTTAAATCGTGGTAGTTTAGATAACCAAACTACTCATGCCATAGCTTGCTCACTGAATTAGAGTGTGAGAATAAATTTGTAGAGGAAGACTGAGGCACAAAATGTGAGAATGAATAAAGCCGAGTATGATTGCCAAATTTTCCCATTGTAACTAAGGCATTATCCTTCAATTTTTTGATTGATATAGAATCGAGTGTGAACTCAACTTTCCTACTAGTATCAAATTAAGTGATTTGGTAGATAAAGTAAAGGTTAGTTGATAACTCTGGCATACAAAGGACATCCTCAAATACACCACGATCAACATCAACTATACATTTTCCTTTGACATCTACCTTAGAATCATCACCTATGAGAATATGAGGCAAGAAACTTGGTTCTAATCTAGAAATTTTTTCTTGATCAGAACCCATATGGTGTGAAGTACTTGAGTCAAGTACCCATGACTTGAGAGAATTTTTCAGTGAAACTAGTGCCATAGCTTTCCCTTTCCTAGAATTTGAAGGAGTGGAAGAATCCTTTGATTGATTGATATTATTCTTTTTTAGAAGACCCTTAAGTTCATCAATTTCTTTCTTCTAGCGATCTTGTTCACTATGAAACCCCTTTTTGCAATAAGGACAAGGAGTGCTGGTCCTTTTCTGTGAATCCTCTTTCTTATTAGTGGATTTATAATCTCCTTATGAGGAAGATTGTTGCCCTTCATTCTTATCTTTATATGACTTATTTTGATTATTCTACTTCTTTTTACTTGAACCTGTATTTGATGTTGATGTTGAAACTTGCTTATATGGAGATTTACTTGAAACTAGAGCTTGAGATTTAGATGACTTGATTAGACCCATAGCTATTAATTTTTTTTCTTTATCCATTAGAATCTCAGAGAACACCTCAAAGGTGGGCATTTTATATGATGTTCCTAATGTGAGTCTATGAGTTTGAAAGATAAAAATAAAGGATGAATATTCAGGGCCTAATTTGTGTAAGGCATTGAAAATCAATTGAATATTATTTTTATCAATTTTACATTCAAAAATTTGTGCTCTAAGATCTATGACTTTAGTGATATAGTCTTGTATTGTAGCATAATTTTTAAGATCCAAACTAATGATTTCATTGTCAATTTGGTAACCACGAACCTCATCTATTTTTCCAAATAATGATGTTAATTTATCCCAAGCCTCTTTTGGAGTTGTACATTTGTCAAGATGGAAATTAAAATCTAAAGACATGTAAGATTGAATGCATGTAATAACTTTAGTAGTTTCAAAGAGAAAGTGTTGTAACTCTTTTGCATCAGTAGGTAGAGTAATAATACTTGTTATGTAAGGCGTATATCCTATCATCATTAATGCATTTCAAGTATTTTATTTCCATGTGCTATAGTTGTATGTTGTTAATAGTGGGAACTTATGATTCTCCATTATGCAATTGAAAATAAACCATGACAAAGTAGAAATCAAAGTACATAACACACCACAAAACCCCCTTAAATCACTTAGTTTTATCCCACCCAATAAGTATTTATTGAGATTTTATAATTGAGTGCAATTACAAGGCTAGTTTATAATTTTTCTAGTTTATAAAAAGCTCAATTAAGCCCTCTAGTTTAAAATTACAAAAAATATGCATTTTATTACAATTTATTTTGCACCAATACATTGTGCTAAAAAATATATTAACTTTAAAAAAAAATAGGACCTCAATACGAGGTTGTATGTGAAAGTTAGGAGCCTCTGAAGTTGTAAAAATGAAGACGGGCAAGAGCTACTATAGAAAACCTGAATACTAGAAAAATATGGAAAAATATGGGAAAAAAAAGTACAACAGTGAAGAGCATTAAATTTTAAGTTATTTAAAAAAAATTCTCAAAAATACCTCTTGGTGTTCAAATGGCGGGTTCTTAAAGTCACCCTATCAAATTTACCTACTAATCCTTGAGGCCTACTAATTTTTATTTATTTATTGCCCTGCATAGTTTGTAGGGTCCATATGGCCATACTATGAGAAAACAAAATTGCCTTTTAGGTGAGTATGTCCAAATTGAACAAATTTTATATGGATTTTAGGTTTTGACATCTTTCAAACACAACCTTGAGGTCCGTTTTGCTCAGAAACATTTCAATTTTCAAGTACCCACCAGATTTGGGTGTGATGCTTCTGGATCAAACCCTTACCAATTTCACCTCTTGTGCCCAATTTGAACAAAATTATAGATGATTTTCACTATCTCAGACATTCTAAACTCAATGGTGAGATCAAAAATTCTCTATAAAGCTCCAAATTATGCCTATATACAAAATCAAAAAATTGATCTTATATCTAGATATTTTTCTCTTGAATATTTAGCAATCTATAGTTTCAAGATAACGTTGTTACCATGTTAGAATTAGCTACAAGATCTAATGAATCTAATAGAAATCATAAACAAGAGATACAATAGTAATAGTAATAAACAATAACTATATATCCAAGATAATAACAAAAATGAATAAATAATTTAACTATGATGAATTACTTTGATAATTCAATATTAATCTGATATAGAATACACAAATATCTATTACTTATATAGAGCAAGGTGTGCAATATAAAGATCAAGGAACTCACACAACACGTGTAGTTCAACTGATATCTGAATACATGAATAGTGGAATGCAACTCCACACTAACAAGATAGGTGTCCAACTTGTGTAAATGATCAACACAAGTTGACTACTAGTTAAGCAATCTTATCTTATCTTATTTTGAATAGTGGAGTGGAACTCTACTGTAAAAAGATAGGTGTCCAATTTGACTACTAGCTAAGCAAGCTTATCCTATCTAGTGCAAATTATTAATAAAATAATAAACTAATTAAAATAAGTAATTAGTGCACCAATTTAAATAATAAATACAAGTAAATGTAATAAATCAAATAAATGCACCAACATAACTAGTGGAATAAATTAAGGGGAAATGTTAGGAAATGTAATTTCTTCCACTTCAAAAAATAGTAGTTTCTATTTGAATTCATATTCTAGATGTTTCTAAGCTATTGAATCTTTTTTAAATATAGGAAGTTTGTTATTCTAAAATCATAAAGTTTGTTTTAATTCAGCCTTTCATTCTTATATATGATGAGGCTCTTTGTAAATCTTTGATATCAAGCAATTGAATCAGAATTTAGTTGGAGAAAACAAAAACTTTTTATATTGTTGAAATTTGCTTTCAAGTTGGAAAGCCATATTATTGATCAATTTTAGTTACCTTTTTATTTTGTTTAAAACCACCTTAGTGTTTTGTGTGTGTGTGTGTGTGTGTGCGCGCGCGTGCGCGCGCGCGCGCACGCGCGCGTCTAAGGTGGAAGAGAATGGACTATAGGGGAATCATTACTTGATTTAGCTGGTGTGTAAAATAAAGTAGGAAATTATGAGAGAATTCCACATAGAATATGAATTCAATAATACATAGCAGGGGCACCACATAGCTTTTCTCATATTTCACACTTGAATAGGGATACCATGGTTTTTAAGAGGTAAAGTCTTTCAGATTTGATTTATACCTTACAGGTTCAAGACATTGACCATTTGAATCAGATGACAAACTCTTACTAAAACCTGCTCACCATTTTAAACAAGACCCACTAAACTAATGTCATAGAGGATTACAAAACAGATATCTCAACATGAGATACACATGAACAATGGAATGCCACACAGAACCCATTGAACTCTTTGTTCTAAATCTTGATCTCCCTATTCCTTTTCCCTATAGTATATATGAATTCTATGTAATTTGTGTATGAATAACTATAACTACATTAGAAAACTAGAGGATAAAATATAGTCAAATAATACAGACACAATAATACACCAACATTTTAACAACAAAAATATATAAAAGGAATGGATCTAACTGTATACATCCTACAAAATTTCAAAAAATCCTAGATTGAAGGTCCATAGTTTCAACAGACTACATTTAGAGAGTTCTCATCATCAATCACAACCACCACCATATGACCTAACTGAATGATGCCTCTCACTCCTGCACTCTTTAGGGGTAAAAAGCTAGCATTCATAGCATGCTTTCTATTCAAGTTACCATTGAAAATTATAGTACCCATGGAAATCAACTGGACTATGAAAACCCCCATGCAAAAAATTAGTTTTTTGAGAAATGAAAATAAAAATAGAAGTGAGAACTTGTCTTTTGGAGCCAAAAGGATGAAATTTGAAGAGCTTGCAGCCAAAATTTAGAGCTAAAAAATTGAATTTTGAAAAGATTCAAGCCAAAAGATTAAAATTTGAATAATTTAAACCTAAAAATTGGAACCAAAAGTTGACATTTAAATATGATTGGCACCTATTAAATATATATAAAAGGATGTAACTTTTAAAAAAATTATTCAATTTTAAATATCATATTCATTTTTTGTAATATGATGTACATTTTATTTTTAATTGTAGTAAAGTCCTGATGAATATCTACATATAATTATATATAAAGGTTCATATTTTTAATATTATTATTTTTAAATAATGAAAAGACTTTTATAAAGTGTATAGGTAACTTTTATGAAAATTATACAAATCTTAATATATTATTAATCGAGAAAGTGCTCACAACTATTAGACCCTATCCAATGATTGGTTCCTTTCCCTTACTTATTATAGTCTTTGTTACTTGATATAAGAATTAAATTAATGTCATCTTAATTAAATACATGTTCTAGCTCCACCAACCACTTACAATGGGTGGATCCATAGAATCAGAGATAGGTTTACAATTATCATTTACTTTCTCTTTGTTTTCTTCTCCAATAAAGCCTTGCATGGTTGGCAAAATTACAAGATCTAAGCAAGGGAATTTATCTTGTTATGGATTCCTCCAACCAGTAGGGTTTGAATGATTAAAACCATCACCATCGTGCAAGATGTAAACCAATACGGGATGTCACAAATGCTTAGAGCCATCATGACGTTTATTGCATGAGTGGTGTCTCCCTTGAGCACCATCGCCATGACCTCATGAGGGTGAATGGTGGTGAGCCGAGTATGGAATAATGCAACTAATAATGCAATAGACACTCCCCCA
>JARHVA010000312.1:705000-837500 GCA_037957365.1 Torreya grandis | reverse complement strand
CTTTGTAGCATCATCTATGAAAGATACATAGTACTGTGATCCTCCAATGGAAGCAACCTGATCTGGTCCCCACACGTCTGTGTGAACAAGCTCCAACTTGTGCCTCTTCTTAGTAGACTCAGTTTTGAGAAAACTAACCCTTTCCTGTTTTCCAAATACACAGTGCTCACAAAACTCTAGATCTATGCCTTTTAAATCTAAAAGCATACCTTTGGACTTAAGAATTGACATCCCTTTCTCACTCATGTGGCCAAGCCTTGAGTGCCACAATTTAGCATCCACATCTAAAGTAGATAATACAGAAAGAGATTTGTTAGTAACACAATTACACAAATAGAGAGTACCTTCTCTCTTACCTCTGGCCATAACAAGTGCACCCTTGGTCACCTTCCAAGATTCTGCTGTGAGAGTTACTGTACAACCCTCATCCCCTAACTTTCCTACAGAAATCAAATTTCTCTTCAAGCTAGGAACATGCATCACATCTCTCAACACCCATGTGTTGTTATTCTGCATCTTCAGCTGCACTTTACCTTTGCCAATTATTTTACAGGGCTCATCATCCCCTAGATACACTATTCCAAAATCTCCATGGATATAGTCACTGAAATATTCCCTGTTAGAAGTAGCATGAAAAGATGCACCAGAATCTAATACCCAAGATTCTATATTATTATGCAGAGAGAAAATTAAAGCATCTTGTGCAATACTTGCAATCTTGGCTTCTTCCTTTCCTTCGTGTTGATTGTCCTCCTTAGGTTTTGACCAACAATCTCTGCTTATGTGCCCCATCTTTCCACAATTCCAGCATTGTGGCCTTCTGCCATTTCTGGATTTAGATCTGCCTTTCCCCTTTGACTTGGATCTTGATCTGCCTTTCTTGCTCTTCTCTTTCTGCCTTCCCCTGCTCTCAAAACTTAAAGCGTTCTCGGATGCCTCTTCTGTGCTTTTCCTGTGTATTTCCTCATTCAAGATAACACTAACAACATCCTCTACTTTCAAAATATTTGATACAGATGCAGTATTACTTACTGCCATTACTAAGCCATGCCAGCTTTCAGGCAAAGAACATAATATCAAAAGAGCTTTTATCTCATCATCAAACACTATATTCACTAAACTTAATTGATTCACAATTCCATTGAAATCATTCAGATGAGTAGAAACAGATCCACCTTCATTCATATGCAAATTAAATAATTGCTTCATAAGATATACCTTATTAGAAGCTGAGGGTTTTTCATACAAATTTGCTAACGTAGTCATCAACTCTACCGTGGACTTTTCCTGTGATAAATTGGATATCATAGTGGATGCTAGACTCAGTCTTATAGACCCTAGAGCCTTTCTATCAAGAACTTCCCATTCTTCATCCTCCATGTCTTTGGGCTTCTTTGCAACCCCACCTAATGGTAAGTAGAGATCTTTCTGATATAGATAATCCTCTATCTGCATTCTCCAGTGTTGGTAATTTTTGCCATTGAACTTTTCCATTCTCAATTTACTTTCATCCGCCATTGCTTCTCCCACTCAAACAAAAATCCCTGCAAAAATCCCTGTGAGAACCTGTAATCAATACACACTACATAGATCTGAACCACCTGTTAGTGAACCTGAACTTTGATACCACTTATTGGATATCAAGCTCTGAACCTGTAACCAAGGCTCTGATACCACTTGTTGGGGGATCAATCCAACAATAGATTACAATTGTGAAAGCAATAAACGCGGAATTAAATCAGATTGACAAGTAATTAGAATGATAATAGCAAGAACAAGAGATACAAGAAAACACCCTGAAAACTTGTATTAACAAACTCTTTACAAAAGGAATACAATTGAAGAAAGCTTCTTTCTTCCACACCTCTCCTAGATGTATAGATCTCTCAATAGATCTCTATTCCTCAAGAGCTCTCTCTCTCTAGAACAATCAACTCCAACAAGCCTGAATTGATTCAATTCTGTACTGTTCTTCTCACACAATGAATTACAATAATTCACCCAACTACAATAATCTACTACAAAGCTAAGAAGATCTAATTCTACATATAAAATTAGGAGACTTGAGCATGTACTTCCAACAAGCAGTTAAGCCACTTGAACAAGGGCTCTAAAAATAGTATTGCTAATAATAGAGACGCGAGCTTGAGACTTCAACTCAAACTTATCATGCAAATACTCACTTATGTCCACGGAAATAGCTTTCTGGACACGTAGGTAACCGACGTCGGTTCCTGCTACTTGTCTGTGACTGCCGTTGGCCAATCCTCTGCCGATGTTGGCGCCTCTGTAACTGCCTGTGACCGATGTCGATCGCTCCTGACCGACGCCGGTGTCTATGTAGACCCGAACCTGATAATGAATGCTCCTTGGTGAAGCTTTTAGCTCCACACCCTAACACATATATATCTACACACACACACATTAATATATATACATACATACATATATATACACACATACATATACAATATACATACATATATATACATATATATACATACATATATACATACATACATACATACATATATATATATATATATATATATATACATATACATATATACATATACATATATATATATATATATACATATACATATACATATACATATATACATATACATATACATATACATATATATATGTATATATAAATACATATATATATATATGTGTGTGTGTGTGTGTGTGTGTGTATATATATATATATATATATATATATATATATATATATATATATGTATATATACATATACATATGGATATATATAGACACACACACACACAGTGTGTGTGTGTGTGTAAAGAGGAGAGAGTGTTCAACATCATAGAAATGTTTTGATGAAATTCACAATGTTTATCAAGGTGGAAGTTGAAGTTAGATTCTATTGTTTTCAGTCAAAAACATGGATTCAACTTTATGTGTAGGTCCAGGTCTTAAGCCTAGATTTTTTTTAGCCTAGAGGCATGTGTTTGAAATTTTAAATAGTAAAACTACACACAAGCTTTTAATAATGTGTACACATTGTTGTTTGTATTGACTTCATGAGTGTATGGGCATGGAATGCAATTCTACGTAAAACTTCAAAGTAAGACATTTGTCATGCACAACAAGTGATGAAATTTATTATTGTTTTTATTTTTGTAGTCATGGATAACATATAATTTAATTGAGAAACCCTAAATTAAGTGCATGATTTGAAAGATACTTAATTTCAGTGGAAACAAACATAAATGACATTAAATTTGAATAGGTTGTCATTGAAAAATTTAAAAAAATTTAAAGAAAAATGGTAATATTTGAGCAACATTCCTTTTTTTTATAGCATTAAATGTCATTATTTATGTAAATAATATTAAATTATAGATTGATAAAATGTTATTTGATATTTTAAGGGGAAATTGCACATATTTGAGCAAAAGGCATTATTTATTAATGTAATGTGATTTTGGTTTCAATTAGCCCCTAGAATCTAATTAGAACTATAGGATGTGATTTGGGACTAAAATAACCCTAATTTCATTACAAATTGAGCCTCATGAGCTCAACTTTGACTATAAAATATATTATTTGGATCTCAATCAACCCCAATTTTATCACATAATGAGCCTGTAGTTCTAATAATTTGAATGGAATCACCAGTGTTTGGTAGGGTGCTAAAGCAAACCACTAAGAGGATAGAATGCTAAGAGGTTATATGGGTTACATGAGATCTATAATGGCTATCTAGTTTTCTAGCTTGCACCAAGCAATAGACAAACTTGCAAACTAGGTTGGGGCTAACATGAACAGGCATACAAAGTATGTAATTAACTTGAGCGGGTCCAACCATAGTAAACTAAGTGTAGACACCGCAAACGTGTCTGCACCTTGGTTCTCCCCCTTGGTCCTTTCTCCCTCCTAGTCCTCCTTGGTCCCTAACCCACCTAGGTCTTATTAATTAAAAATTAACATCTTTTAATTAATTGAGGCCCCCTTTTCCACCCTACCCTTGCCTCCTTGGATCCTCCCTTGAATCCCTCCACCTTCCCCTAGCATTTATTAGCCCAAATCTCACCATTATAGCCCCCCTCGTCCATTTTGGCAACCTTGCGACCGTTCTGCCCATGACCCCTCGCTCGGCGGCGTGCAAGAATGGGCAGAGGCTATTTTTAGCCTCTGTGCCCATCCTGCGACCGCCGACGTCGGCGACCCTTCGGCCGACGTCGGCGAAACTGCCGGCGTCGGCAGCCTTCATTATCCCGTCCTGTATCTGTTGCAACCCCTGGACTCCTGAGCTCGCAAACAGAACTCTCCTGGCGTTTGGCATTCGTCTCGTCTTCGTTTTGAACCTCGTGCAACAACAGCAGCAGGTGCAAAGGCCCTTCATCAGAATTCTCTTCTTGCAGAATCCCCTCTGGCTTCAATAACAGCTCCTTCAACTCTTCATTCAACAGGCAGGGAGGTAAGCAAATCTGTTAATTGATTCTTTGTTTTAAGCTTTCAGTTATCTATTGTTATCTGCTTCCCTTCTACCCTTCCCCCTTGAGAGGCTGCAAGGCCTTCTCAGGCCCTATCCTCTGCCCATCCTCCTCTCCCATTGTCCCACTCTTCATCCCAGTTCCAGACAACTCCCCATTCCCCTTTTGTCCACAAAAGACCCTGTATAGGGCAAGACCATTCCATAGTCCATTCTGACCCGTCCCCAGACTCTGTCTCGACATCCTCAGCATCCCGGACCTGTCCACAGTCCAGAACACATCTCAGACCCGACCACAGGCCATTACCCCGACCGACGCCGGTCACTTCCCATACCGACGTCGGCAGAATAACCGACGACGGCAGACCTCCTAACCGACGCCGGCAGAACTTCTGACATCGGCGACTGTCATCAACCCGACTGCTTATTTCAGGTAACCATTTGGTGTTTTCTTTCATTTCTAAGCTATTCATCATTTCTGTATTCTGGCATCTTATACTTTCTCAGTCTTTTATCTGTCTTTCATCTGTGGGTTGACCTCCCTTTGAGGAAGTTTTTACACTTCCGGGAACAAGCTTGTGCTTGGCAACCCACCGTCTATCTATCTAACATCCCCTTGTCCAAGTTTTCTTTTCTCTTGCAGGTGTCATTCCTCCACAGCCAAAGAGGGGTGCTCACAAGCGTCTGGATCACGGTGCGCAGTCGATATCCAGGTATTCCTAACCTCGTCCATTTTCTCTAGTTTCTTTATTCAACTTTTCGAATGTAGAAAGCGAATTAGCCCAAGAAACATTCTGGCATGCCCGGTGGGACCCTAGGTTCCTCCTGGGTTCCTTTTTCTTTTTTATTCATTTAGGTGCATTTAGGCTCCTTCTCTCTTATCTCTTTCTTCTATTCCAAGTGACACTATAAGCAAGGACTAAAACGAACCTTTCTTCTTTGCATGCTAGACTAGTCTAAACGTCATATTCTTGACCCTTTCTCAAAACATTGTCTTCATAACAATATCACATTTCGACTTTGGGCATTAAAACACTTTGCATTCATCTCTGCTTGTGCTTGCATCTTCGTAGTCCACATCTAGTAACTTAGACGCATATTGAATAAATCTAGACACTTGATGTTACACTACCGACTCACATGCACAAAACAAACATATAACATACCTGAGACAAGGCCCGACTGGGAATTCATCCCCCAGCGGATACCTTACCCGTCCCGGTGACCCTACTTGGATTTCATCACCAAGGGGGAAGCCCACTCCGTTCTCTGGCGGAGTCTAAACTCTAGGCGAGGTATATCTTGGCTAAGCGAGACCAGCTAACCACTGGAATCGTGAAGTGAGGGGAGCTTGCTCCTTAGCACCAGGCCACGTACCAGACCCTAACACAGATCTTTGAGCACCTAAAACAACACCTGAAACTATCTTTAGACTGCCTTCTTCTAGGACCCTTTTTTCAGCCAATCTCCCCAAACATTCATCTAAGGCATAAGCCACAAATTTCTAAGGTTAATTCCTAGGATTTATCGCTCAGGCTTGTCTGTGTTTCTCTGTTTTCCTCTTCTCATCTGTTTGTTTGAGTGTGTGAGGACGCTTTCTTCTTTGTTTTCCCAAGAACCTTTCGGCTCTCTGGAAAACACAGTGACCGACATCGGTTCTGCCACCGACGTCGGCGTCCCCCGTCACCGGCATCGGTTCTGATACCGACGTCGGCTTCATCTGTTACCGGCATCGGCTATCTGACCGACGTCGGCCTCATTTCCTACCGACATCGGTTTTTAAACCGACGTCGGTCTCTGTCACTGTCCTTTTTTTTCCAAAACTAGCAACCTGAAACCTGTCCTTTCTCTGTCAAGACTTCATCCTGGTCTTCTGAAACTGAGCAACACAGTTCCTGAGACCCGAACCTTCTTTGCCTTGCATGGTTTTCACTCGTAGCCAAGCCAAGGCTCTTGTCGACCACGTCTGCCGTCAACCGCTTTCGTCCACCCCATCCGTGACCAAGCCTACAATGGAGTTCAACTCGGAGACCGAAAGAACTCCTGCCCGTCCAACCCCGCCTTTGACTCCTATTGTCCAGGAAGGGGACCAAGATTTCGAGCGATTCTTGGACCTCAATGTCAAGGCTTTGCAACATTATCTCGCGCATAGTCGAACGCGAGACTCCTTGGGCAATCCAATCTATGGAATGCCAACCTCTCTTGCCGCAACTACGGTTGTATCGACAACACCCGTAGTTCAACCTTCAGACACTCGACCCGTCACTTCGACCACCGACCAGACTCAGACTTTGACCAATCCTACAGTTGTGGCCTCCCCTTCTATCATTGGGCCCACTTCCATCGGGGTTTCGGCCCCTTGTCAACCTCAACCCCCTCAATCGTTATCCTCTCCTTTTCAAAACCTTGTCGTTTCTATTCCGCCTGCCCTGGCCCCTATCAACACCAGGGTGGCTTCCTACCCCTTGGCCCCTGTTACCACTATCCCACCTCTCGTGGCAACATCGGGCTTACCTATGCCTTCCACTCAACCACCTCTAGCCTCTTCCTCTACGACTAGTTATCTCTATGTTGCCCCTTCACAAGGACAACCGACTACGTCGTATGCATCCCCTAACCTCTTCCAAGCGCCCTACAACTTAGGGGGCGCGCCACCCGTCAATCCGTCGGCAGACATCATCAAGATGCTGATGGACAAGATGACCAGTCTTGAGACCTCTGTTTCCGGCTCGCGCAACACTCTTTCATATGAACAGATCTGCAACGAGCCCATCCATCCTTCTGTCCCAATCAGACCATATCCTAGCCAGTGGGAGCTTCCGAAGTTTTCTCGCTTTCAAAACAAGGAAGACCCACAACAACATTTGCGGGCATTCAGACACGCCTGCTACCTCATTGGCCATGACGATGCGTTACTTTTACGCACGTTTCCTATGTCTCTCTCGGGTGCTGCACTTGACTGGTACAGCTCCCTTCCTAGTCATTCTCTCTTCTCATTCACGCAATTGGCTCAGCTTTTCCTCGATCATTTTTCCATTAACATCACTAAGAAGGTCTCCATCACGGACCTCTATTCTATCAGACAATTCGAGGACGAGTCCATAGCCGACTTCGTGGCTCGATGGAGAGGCCTTATCAACCAACTCTCCTTCTCTTTACCCCAGGCCGAGCTTATCGAACTCTTCTCCCAAGCCTGTGCCCGACATATCTCTTCCACTCTGAGGGTTCAAACCTTCCGCACTTTTGAAGAGGCCTTCACGATGGCCCGCAAACTTGAGTTGCGTGCCATCGAGGAGAACAAAGTCAAGTTGCGGAGTAAGAATCCCAGCTCTAAGACCAATGACTCTTCTTCTGCCAAGCCATCATCATCCAATTCTAAATCCAAGGCTTCAGCTAATGCCGTGGTTGTCAGACCTCCATCTTCTTCATCCAAGCAGCCTGAGCCCTCTACGTCTCAGAGCGCTACTCGGCAATTCCAGCAAAGATACTTGCAGCGACGATATACTCCCCTTGGAGAATCATATGCGTCTGTGCTGGAAAAGCTTCTTAAACAGGGAATCCTCAATCTCCCTCAAGCCCAACCTCCTCTGCAATTCGATCCCTCACACGCCATCCCCACGTGGTATAGGGAGCAAGACTTCTGCAGCTTTCACCGTGTTAAGGGCCATGACACGGAGAACTGCAAGACCTTTAAGAACATAATACAAGACATGCTTGAGAAGGGGGATCTCATCTTAGACAATCCTAATGCACCCCCTAATCAGGCCATTGACATCTTCAAACAACCTTTCCCCAATCATCCGCCAGCTCAGAACCATGTCCAGACCTTAATTGACGACAATCATGAGCACAATATTCGGACAGTCAATACGGTCTCTCCTTTCATCCCCAATCAGCCTCTTGAGGTTAGTCCATCCATTAGTCCGTCACATGTGGACGAGCCTCTCTCCCCGGCTAGTTCTCCATTGACCCCTCTCATCTTGGAAGACGCTTCGCCCTTATCAGTACCTTCAGTCTCGCCATCCTCCTTTCTGCAACCTTTGGAGGACCCGACCCTTCCTACTCCTCAGCCACAAGTGGAGGGCACTGTCATCCCTGCCCTTTACCCGCTGGAGGAGCCTCGCTCCCCGGTTTCTTCCCCACCCAGGGAAGAACCTGTCTCGCCTTCGTCTTCATCTGTCATGACTTCACCACATCATGTGTCCAAGACCACTACTCCCATCTCGTCTTCAATCTCGCAACCATCAACATCTTCCTCTCAGCCATTTTCCCGGTTAGTGGAGAAGATTGAACTTCTCCCTTCGAGGAAAGTGACGCCTCAGGTGTTGTGGGAGCGTCTTAAGACCCTTCAACATACCCGCGCCCTCTCATCACATGCCGCTAATCCTCCTAAGGCGGAATCTCGTCAGACTCTTGACAAAGACCAGACTCTTAAACCTCAACCAAACCCGTCCAAACCGAAGCCTGCATCTATCTCGTCCAAACCCATCAAGTCATTTGGCGTTCATCCTATCTCCTCCCTCACTCGCCCGCAAGTGAAGGTGGATCTAGACCAGACCTCGACCAGTAGCAGTCTTCCAACCAAGACAAAGAAGACTGCCAGACCTCCAAAGCGAACGCCTCCTTCCCCGTTACCATTGCCATCCATTCTGGGCCCCCATCCTTCGACCTTGGCCAGCATCCTTCCCACTCCGGCCTCCAACCGGAGCTCGTTACCTCTTTTGCTTCCTCCGCCTACCTCCAGCCGTCCCTCTCTCAAAAAGCCTTTCTCAATCTGCAGACAAGAGTCACCTCCATCTGTCCCCGCACCATCAACCCATAAGGTGGTACGGAAACCTCTTCCAGCCTCGCCTAAGCAAAAGTCACCGACCTCGCGCATATCAAATAGCACGGACCCTCTATTGGGCTCATACTCGTCGATATTGCGCCGACTTCTCCAGACTTCTGACATAACCCTTCCGCCCATCCGACCTTTCCAACCTCTTGGGTCTAAGCCCTCCTGGTTCGATGATACAAAAATTTGTTTATATCATCGTACACCAGGACACGACACTGAGACCTGCTGTGCCCTCAAGGCCGGCATCCGCTGCCATATGGAGAAGGACACTCTTCTCCTTGAGGACACTCTCGACCAGACCTCGACTCCATCCTATCCAACACCTTCAGCCACAACCTCTCATCAGCAAAACATGACCCCTTCTTCACCACCTATTTTCGAAATCAATACCGTCCGTATAACCACCAGGTCGCAAAAGGACAAGGCCAAGGAAAAAGCTGCCATTCCTTGGACCTATCCCTTCGTCAAACCACCTCTTGCGCCCAAGCCCAAAATTTCTATCCTTGGCGCATCCCAGCCTTCTTCATCTTCATCTTCTGGGCCGATTCAAGACTCCATGCTGAAGCAGCTTCATCAGACACCGGTGAAGATGTCTCTCTATGACCTTATCCAAACCTCGCCCCAACACCGTCAAGCCCTCATCCAAGCCTTGCAAGCAGCAGAGGTCCAACCCGAAGACCCCCAGCCGCTTGCTGCCCTTGTCCATACTTTATCTCCTATCAATTCCATCACATTCAGCGATTCTGAGATTCCCACATCCAACACGGAAGATCAGGACGCCGCCCTCTTCATCACTGCCTATGTCGATCAGACACGCATCAAACGCGTTATGATCGACGGCGGCGCTAGCATCAACATCATTTCTACCCATGCCTTCGACCAGCTATCTCTTCCCAAGAATTGCGTCTCCAAAACTGACGCTATCTTACGTTCTTTCAATGACACCACAGCCACGACCATTGGCACAGTCGTCCTTCACATTCGCGTCGGTCCACGCATAGTCCCGGAGCTCTTCTACATCATCGAAGGAGAGTTTCAATACAACATTCTGCTGGGCCGACCTTGGATCCGTGCCATGGCCTGTATACCCTCCACCCTGCACCGTTGTGTGAAGTTCGAGCATGACGGGCAAGTCCACACCATTCCCGCTGACCCTTCACCCTTCAAGACTTGCAACACCACCTATCGTCCTAACGACGTCCTCATCCCCATCAAGCCGTCCACTCCGGCACCGCCTCCATCCGCGGAAGCTTCGACCAGTTCACAATCGGCGGTTGCCCTCACCCCTCCTCTTCAAGCGCCAACCAAAGACCCCATGGAAGACATCTTCCAACGACTATCGCTTGGGGAATATCACTTGTTGACCCTCGACATG
Source organism: Torreya grandis (assembly GCA_037957365.1). Classification (NCBI taxonomy): domain Eukaryota; kingdom Viridiplantae; phylum Streptophyta; class Pinopsida; order Cupressales; family Taxaceae; genus Torreya; species Torreya grandis. The sequence continues at coordinate 826,822 of JARHVA010000312.1, read as the reverse complement.
TTCCAAACTCCGCAAGAGTATGGACGCCTTCACCTTAGTCCTAATTACGACCCTCGGATCGGGACGGTCATGCCTTATGGTCCTCCTCACTTCCGAACCAACTTTGTCTATGGGGGGCTTAATCAAGCTCCTACCTACGGCGCTTCCCTCTCTTCACCCCAACCTTTCACATCTGATTTCTCATTTCTTGGCAACCCCGCCTTCGCACACACTTACCTTCACAGGTGTGCATGGAAGGGTTTTGGTTTCGGACGTTATGAGCAGGGCTCCCATCAGCCCATCGAGCCGCTCAGTGATCACGATGCCAAGAAACACTATGGCCTGGGATATCATGACCCCACTCAGGCTCCTTCCGACCTTTGTCCCGAACCAACCACTGACCAATCTCTTCCAGACTCGCCCATTCCTCCTTCGTCACCTACAGAGTCGGTGGTTTCCATCCCTCCTAGTTTTTTTTTTCCATAAACACCATCCGCCTGGAACCCCTGACTTATCAGCTCAATGGGGTGCCCAGGTCTCTCCCTCTCATCTTTCCTAGCATGGTAGAGGATGAGTCGGCAACCATTCACACTGTCCACTGCGTTGACGATGACGCCATCCTTTCTTACATGGGTGCCGATGACTCTTTCATCCAGCGTTCCCTCTCTTCCGAGACCCAGGTTATGTTAAATGAATCCACCATTGACATCAACCTCCCTTCTTCTGATATTCCTCACGTCTTAAAGATTGGCCAATCTCTAGACGATCAGGAGCAGCTTGACTATGCCCAATTCCTTTCCGACCATAGCAAGGCCTTTGCCTGGACTTACAGCGACATGCCTGGCATCGACCCTACCATTGCTACCCATAACATTGTCATCAAACCAGAGGCTAAGCCTGTTAGGCAGAAGCTTCGAAAGATGCACCCTCGCGTTGCGCTTCTTGTCAAAGAGGAGCTTCAGCGCCTTCTTTCTATCTCCTTCATCCAACCCATCGATTATCCACAGTGGGTCTCTAACATCGTCCCAGTTACTAAAGCAACTGGGGGGATTCGAATCTGCACAGACTATCACGACCTTAACCTAGCCTGTCCTAAAGACGACTTTCCTCTTCCTAACATTGACCAGCTTGTTGATCTTACGGCCGGCCATGAGATGCTATCTCTTATGGACGGGTTTTCAGGGTACAATCAAATCCTGATCGCACCGGAAGACCAGCACAAGACTACCTTTATCACCCCATGGGGGACTTTCTGCTATCGAGTCATGCCTTTCGGCCTGAAAAATGCTGGTGCCACTTATCAGCGCGCCATGACCTACATTTTCCATGATCTCCTCCACAAAATCATGGAGGACTATGTGGATGACCTTCTCGGCAAGTCCAAACTCCGCCGCGACCACTTGACCATTCTCGCAATCATCTTCTCTCGTCTTCTTCAATACAACGTCCGCCTTAACCCCAAGAAGTGTGTCTTCGGGGTCCTCTCAGGCAAGCTCCTCGGCTTCATCGTTTCCTTCCGTGGTATCGAGATAGATCCCGCTAAAATTTGCGCTATCCTTGAAATGCCACCCCTGACCAATCTCAAGCAGCTTCGCAGTCTCCAAGGGAAGCTCCAGTCCATTCGTCGTTTCATCTCGCAGCTTTCAGACCGCTGCCAACCCTTTCATCATCTCCTTAAGAAGGACGTCTCCTTTAAGTGGGATGAGGACTGTCAAGAGGCCTTTGATGCCCTCAAAAGCTATCTGGTCTCTCCACCAGTCCTCATTCCACCTAAAGATGACCAACCCTTCTACCTTTATATCTCCGCCACCAACCATTCGTTAGGTGCCATGATCGCGCACCGAGACGAGCATCGTCGTGAGCAGGCGGTTTACTACATCAGCCGAACACTGGTCGACTACGAAACTCGGTATACTCATACCGAGAAACTCTGTTTGGCATTAGTCTTTTCTGCCACCAAGCTCCGTCACTATCTTCTCAACCACAAGACATTTGTCGTCACTCACACCGACCTGCTCAAATACATGCACTCCAAGCCATATCAGAATCAACGTATGGCTCGGTGGCTCATGCTGCTCGCTGAGTTTGACTTCGTCTTCATCCAACAGAAATCTATCAAGGGGCAAACCATCGCTGACCAACTGGCAGATGCCCCTCTTCCCGACAACCAACCTTCGCACTGCGAGTTCCCTGACGAGTCTATCGCTACCCTTTCCACCGATGACACCGTCTACCAGATGACTATGTTCTTTGACGGCTCCAAATGTCAACTCGGTGGGGGTGCGGGGGTCATCCTCATCCCACTCGACGGGGAGCCTATGCCTCTATCTTTCAAGCTTGACTTCGATTGTACCAATAACATGGCCGAATACGAGGCCTTAATTTTGGGACTTCAGACTGCCCTTTCTCTCCACATCAAGTCTATCAACATCTTCGGCGACTCGCAGCTCGTCGTTAATCAGGTTAACGGTTCATATCTTTGTAAAAATGAAGTTTTACAGAGGTATAAAAATCGTGCTGACACTCTTTTGGCATCTTTCGACCATTACCTCTTGCAGACTGTTCCACGCTCTACGAACAAGTTTGCCGACACCATGGCTTCTCTTGCTTCGCATATCCCGTCCTCATCATCCTCATCTCGACTCTTCGTCACAGTGCATCGCGTACCTTTGCCTTCATACATCTCTCCTCACATCGACCATATCAACACTATCAATTCTAGCCCACAAGATGACTGGTATAAGCAACTTGTGGACTACTTATCTCTTTCTATCCCTCCTCCCAACCTCTCTAGCAATGCGCGGCGAGCTTTCATCAAGCGCACAGCTCGCTATACCATGCTAGGGGGTCTTCTCTATAAGCGAGGCTTCGACGGCCTCCTCCTTCGCTGTCTAACCTCTGCTGAAGCCTCTCATGCCATAAAACAAGTCCACGACGGGATCTGTGGCGAACACTTCAGTGGAAACTCGGTTGCCAAGCGCCTCCTTCGCCTGGGTTATTATTGGCCCACCCTTCATCAAGACTGTAGCGATTATGTTCGGCGTTGCATCAAGTGTCAGCAGCACTCTAACCTGCTTCATCTTCCCAGCCACGCCTTGCAAGTCACTCAGGATTTTTGGCCTTTCTCTCAGTGGGGCTTGGATCTCATCGGTGAGATCAACCCTCACTCGTCTCTTCGTCATCAGTCCATCATCACTGCCACTGAGTATTTCACCAAGTGGGTGGAAGCCATTCCTCTTATCTCCACAAAAGCCGACAAAATTGTTGACTTCATCAGCAGCCACATCATCTGTCGTTTCGGTGTCCCTCACAAAATCATCACCGACAACGGCAAGTCCTTCAAAAACAAGACTGTCCAAAAACTATGCGACTCATTTGGCATCAAACTCAGCTTTTCTTCGCCTTACTACCCACAAGCAAATGGGCAGGCCGAGGCTTCCAACAAAATTCTCACCAAAATTCTCATGAAGGTGGTCGACAATATAGGAAGGGATTGGCACGTTCATATCCCCTTCGCTTTGTGGGCCTACCGCACTAGCATCCGAACCTCTATGGGTGCTACTCCCTTTTCTCTTGTGTACGGAACAGAGGCTGTCTTACCTCTCGAAGTACAAATCCCGTCTCTTCGTATCTCTCTGCATGACATTCTCTCAAACGACGACTTTCGTCAAGATCGCTTAGCTCAACTTGAGTTACTCGACGAGCGCCGTCTGGCTGCCCTTAATCATCTCCATGTCTACCAAAGTCGCATAAAGCGGGCCTACGACAAAAATCTGCGAGAACGAGATTTCAACATCGGAGACCTCGTCCTCAAAGAGAATCAACATGTGACCAATATGGAGCGAAGTAAACGAGGCAAATTCGCCCCCAATTGGCTTGGACCTTTTATCATCACGCACAAGTATGGATCAGGGACTTATCGTCTGTCCTCCCTCGACGGACGGCCAGAACCTGAGCCTCTTAATGCGTTGCATCTTCGACCATTCTTCTGTTAGTCGAGTACTTGTCCACTTGGCATGTAACTTGAGCTCGTCCCTTGAGCAATCCTTGTCCTCTTAATCCTCATTCCTTTCAACCCTATTCCCCTTCAACAAGTCCTTTACAACCCTTTTAGGATGCAGTGATGCTTTGTCCTAATAAAAGGGGCGTCCTTGAGCTTCTACAGCCTTGTCCGTGACTCTCATTTCTATCAATATATCCAAGTCCAGATGTCAAAACATATCCATGGTCACTAAATCAAGTCAAATCAAAAAGACAGACCGATCCCTCGAAGGACAGCTGTACTATCATTGCTGTATTACTAGACTGATCCCTTGAAGGACAGCTAGGCCAACTTATCAAACATTATCAAGCAAAAATATAGACCACTCCCTCGAAGGATGGCTATGACTACTCCGGCAATAAACAGCAACTATTTTAGAAGCTTCTCGCATCGATCAGCTTCACAACATGACCATTACATCAAATGACATCTCTATGCAGGCTTCCCGCATCGATCAGTCTGCGCCAAAAAAAAAAAAAAAAAAAAAAAAAACGAGTCACGGACATTGGCTTGTAGTTGTCTCAGGGTCTCCTATAAAAAGGGCAAGGTTATTCCTACTCTTACACTGGGTTACCCTATCCTCCTCCTATCACCGGCTCAAGGGACTTCGAGCTCACTTTAATGTCAAAAGTGATTCGATTACCGTTCTAACTCAACACTGGTCAACGACGTAATGCATGAACGGGGCTTTGGTTCTAATCACCCCTATCTATGCTTCCTTTCTGGTCCTTGTCAATGAAAGAGCGATTTGCCTTTCACCTTTTCTCTACACTTTGGTCACGCTTTGGCCACGTCTCTTGTCGACTCATCCTTAAACCAAGCCAACTTCAACACTTTTTCACTCCATCATCGACATTTTCAACATGACATCAGGCATCATCCTTGTCCATTTCGCATAGTTCCCATGGACACCAATACACATGGAAACTATCGACCAGACCCAATTTATGTTAAGCATAAACCAATACTTGCTGAAGCATAAATAGACCTTTTATTCATTTTTAGCATACATCCATCGCGACTATGGAAACTTGCTAGAGATGAAAGACTCTCGACCACTTCTACAGAATACACCATCTGTAGCATCCTTTTATCCGCATCTTAGCCTCATCATTTCGACACATGACCAATCTCATCATTGACCATTTTAACCCACTGTCCGAACTACATTGGTCTGAGGCCCTAGGACAAGGGCTATGTAGGCAGCACTCAGATACCACATCTTCTGAGGTTAGCTCGACCACCCCCGTTTGTTCGTCTCTTTGATGGACAAACCTTCTCTTTTGCGACCTTGACCTTGACCACAACCAGTCTATCGACAACTTTGACCACATCCAATCTCATCATCGACCAATCTTCTCAAATTGTCCGAACTACATTGGTCTGAGGCCCTAGGACAAGGGCTATGTAGGCAGCACTCAGCTACCACATCTTCTGAGGTTAGCTCGACCACCCCCGTTTGTTCATCTCTTTGATGGACAAACCTTCTCTTTTGCGACCTTGACCTTGACCACAACCAGTCTATCGACAACTTTGACCACATCCAATCTCATCATCGACCAATCTTCTCAAATTGTCCGAACTACATTGGTCTGAGGCCCTAGGACAAGGGCTATGTAGGCAGCACTCAGATACCACATCTTCTGAGGTTAGCTCGACCACCCCCGTTTGTTCATCTCTATGATGGACAAACCTTCTCTTCTTCGACTCTTATCACGCCCAACTTCGTCAACCTTGACCAAGACCAATCATTTTCTTTGACCAAGACCAATCATTTCCTTTGACCATGACCACTCATTCGACTTTGACCAAGACCAATCAATCCCTCTGACCCTCCCTCCCTTTTAGGGAGAACTACATCGGCCTGAGGCCCTATCATCGGGGCTATGTAGGCAGCACTCAGTTGACATGGGGTCTTCTGGGGTTAGCTCGGCCGCATCCTTTCGTCCCTCCATCCTCTTGACCAATGACCATTGGCGACCATCCCTATCTCCTTCTTCTTTGACCTTCTTCCAAGACAATGTTGCCTTGGTTGTTTTTGCATGTATGCTATTCCACGGCTGGTTAGCAGAATTGTTCGCAGACTATTTTTGACCCTTCACAAGTGTAGGATCACGCGCCAGTTGATCCCTACTACTTGTGGCCTTTTTCGTGTTTCTGGGAGCACTTCCTGAGCCCTGGATACCTGGGACACGATGACCATTTGGAGCTTCAGCTTAGATTGAGTGACCCGATCAGCAGACGACTAAATGCTGGGGCCCGGTTACTTCAATTTTGGCACTCCTTGACCCTTGACCATGCGACAATTTGACCTGACCCTCTCGTGAAGTGGACTACACGCAATCATGACTATGGCAGCATTTTCACTCACTCTTTTCTATCCATTTCTTTGTCAAATCGACACTCAATCTTCGGTTCCCTTCTCTCGACTATCGCTTTGAGGGGGGAACACCTCATCCTTTTTCTGGGGCAACCAACTCCTGTTTTTGTCTTGCAGTTCGTCTAGAACAACCAACAAGACAAAAAGGGGCAAATGTAGACACCGCAAACGTGTCTGCACCTTGGTTCTCCCCCTTGGTCCTTTCTCCCTCCTAGTCCTCCTTGGTCCCTAACCCACCTAGGTCTTATTAATTAAAAATTAACATCTTTTAATTAATTGAGGCCCCCTTTTCCACCCTACCCTTGCCTCCTTGGATCCTCCCTTGAATCCCTCCACCTTCCCCTAGCATTTATTAGCCCAAATCTCACCATTATAGCCCCCCTCGTCCATTTTGGCAACCTTGCGACCGTTCTGCCCATGACCCCTCGCTCGGCGGCGTGCAAGAATGGGCAGAGGCTATTTTTAGCCTCTGTGCCCATCCTGCGACCGCCGACGTCGGCGACCCTTCGGCCGACGTCGGCGAAACTGTCGGCGTCGGCAGCCTTCATTATCCCGTCCTGTATCCGTTGCAACCCCTGGACTCCTGAGCTCGCAAACAGAACTCTCCTGGCGTTTGGCATTCGTCTCGTCTTCGTTTTGAACCTCGTGCAATAACAGTAGCAGGTGCAAAGGCCCTTCATCAGAATTCTCTTCTTGCAGAATCCCCTCTGGCTTCAATAACAGCTCCTTCAACTCTTCATTCAACAGGCAGGGAGGTAAGCAAATCTGTTAATTGATTCTTTGTTTTAAGCTTTCAGTTATCTATTGTTATCTGCTTCCCTTCTACCCTTCCCCCTTGAGAGGCTGCAAGGCCTTCTCAGGCCCTGTCCTCTGCCCATCCTCCTCTCCCATTGTCCCACTCTTCATCCCAGTTCCAGACAACTCCCCATTCCCCTTTTGTCCACAAAAGACCCTGTATAGGGCAAGACCATTCCATAGTCCATTCTGACCCGTCCCCAGACTCTGTCTCGACATCCTCAGCATCCCGGACCTGTCCACAGTCCAGAACACATCTCAGACCCGACCACAGGCCATTACCCCGACCGACGCCGGTCACTTCCCATACCGACGTCGGCAGAATAACCGACGACGGCAGACCTCCTAACCGACGCCGGCAGAACTTCCGACATCGGCGACTGTCATCAACCCGACTGCTTATTTCAGGTAACCATTTGGTGTTTTCTTTCATTTCTAAGCTATTCATCATTTCTGTATTCTAGCATCTTATACTTTCTCAGTCTTTTATCTGTCTTTCATCTGTGGGTTGACCTCCCTTTGAGGAAGTTTTTACACTTCCGGGAACAAGCTTGTGCTTGGCAACCCACCGTCTATCTATCTAACATCCCCTTGTCCAAGTTTTCTTTTCTCTTCCAGGTGTCATTCCTCCATAGCCAAAGAGGGGTGCTCACAAGCGTCTGGATCACGGTGCGCAGTCGATATCCAGGTATTCCTAACCTCGTCCATTTTCTCTAGTTTCTTTATTCAACTTTTCGAATGTAGAAAGCGAATTAGCCCAAGAAACACTAAGTATCCAAGACTAGACTATTTATTTCATAAAAAATAAAAAACAATAATACCAAATGGAGAAAGATAACAACTGAAATAAAAATCTAGAAACTAAGGCACTTTCAGGCCAAATGAAAGACATTTTAAGTAATACAGATTTTTTTAAGAAAGGGTTCAAAAGCATGCCTATTTTATATTTGAGCTATCTTTCTTAATCAATACTATTATTTTCTAGCAATGCATTGTTCTAGTTTAGCAAGAGAGAGATTGTTTAAGCAACTTGTATAGATCATTTTGAGTATGTAGAGTCTTACTATGTAATGAAAATGTTTCCAATGCAAGCATAAACATGTAATGGTAAATATTTCAAGCAATGAAGATATATTGTAACCACATATGAATGCATAAACTTTAGAAACTATTCTAAATAATGCACAAAACAACTAAATTGCTAAAACAAATCAAACCCTTACATGTATACCAATAAAAATAAACACAGAGTTTCACTTTGAAAAATAAAGTGCCCTCATATCCAACTCAAAGGGATGTGAAAAATTTCTACCAACTTATTATCCAAGCTGAGAGGCAAGAGAGGAAGAAGATCAGTCTATGTGTAAGCTGAGTTTAGCACAAGAGCCAAAAGTTATGGAGGAGGTAAAGTAGAAGCCACCAATCTGTGGAAGAGCCAATGTAAAGAGCACAAAATAGATAAAATAGAGTCTTTAGGGAGTAAGGAGCAACCCAAAAAATTCAAGAACACTATCAATAGCAATGAGAATGACAAAGAATAGATGCAGTAATGTAGAGCATCCCTTGTCACAATGGAAGCTATTGTGCCAAGCAAGAATCAAGAGAGATTCAAATAGGCAACAAAGCTTCCATTAGACTGATCAAGTGGGAAGATTAGAGCAAGAGAGGCTCAGATGAATGAGAATGAGGCATATATCCCAACCCCAATCTACCAAAATACCTAAAACTAACCATTTTTTACCATTTGGGTCCAAATTTGCACTTGTGCATGCATTCTGCATAGGCCACATCTTGGGTCAAACAAGGGCTTAAGCTAGTCAACAAGCTCTTAAAAGGCCTTGGGGGGTCTCTAAAGGGCCTATATTGCATGCAAAATGGCCAAGATGGACTAAGGATATATGGAGGGTAAGAATATGATGTGAGAGAGGTCCAAGTGAGTGGTGAATGTCTCAAATTAGGATGACTAGGGTTGGTAGTCTACACATGAGCTAATGTGTAATTATAGGGCATAGTAGGGTCATGATACTTATGATTACATATGACCCTAAGGTATAAGTAGTCGGTGTTCGAATGAACAAGGAGTGCTATGCAATAATTGGAAGCCACACTAAAGCAAAGAAAAGTAAGAATTGTAAAGATAAAAGGAATGATTACCTACATTAGATAAGGATGACAGTGAAAGAAGTCAATGGTACAATCCACAAGTGAGAATGCAAATGATGCATAATATAAAATCCAATTCCAGCTCTAGCTCTAGATCCAACTCCAATTCCTATAAAGAAGGGACATAAGTGATATGAAATCAAATCATACTATCCTAAATGACATTCACTAAGGAATTATCCCTAGTTTTCTCCCTATGAGGGATATGGGTAAACTAGATGTCCTTGAAAAAAGAGAGTAAATTATGCACCGCTTCAAATAAAGGGATTAAATCAGAGCTAAGGATGGCCTAGACACCAGTGAGTTGAGACACGTCTAAGAGTGAGTCAGAGAATAACTACACATAGCATGTGCCTAATTCATGGGTGTCTATCAAAGCACTAATGTTGTGTGATACTTGGTGACATTATTCATCTCACTAATAAGGAAGAAAAAACCTTGAAAAATCTTATGCACCCACTTATCATTAATAACCCAAGTTGTATCTTTTGGTCCTAGGTTGCCTTGATTGCCACCATCATTGTGGATCACAACAGAGAGGTGTAACATAATGGAGGTTAAGGATGCAAGATTAACGACTAAAAAAAATCAATCTCAAAGTGAAGTAGTGTAAACAAGTTACACAAGGGAAACAAATAGTGAAATAAATCCATAATGATAATCATTGAACAACACTGGTGAAGGTAAGAGGCAACAAGGGAAAGTGGGGGAAAGTTTAGAGAAGATAAATACTAGTTGATAAGACTAGAGAAAGTCCTAAACCACTATATCTAGCTGACAACCCTACCTACGACCATGAAAAATAAGAGAGAGAGGAAGTTAGAATGGATTTATTATATAAAATTAAATAAATGAATGACTAAAAGAAACATAACAAGTAACTTCTATCATTGGGTGCCCATGAGATGGGGCATGGGGTCAAGAGGTCAACGAGGACCCAGAAGGGGACTAGGAACCAAAATGGGGATAGAGTAGGCCCAAAAAGCCTAAAATTAAAAAATGGAGGTTTCCAATGAATTTAGAACATGTCAAAACCTCAAAAATAGAGGTTTAGTGGTTTGGAACGTAAAAATGGGAAAAACACCCAAAAAGGGCCCATAAGGTGTACCTAATAAGGAGTGCATGACCGTGATAGGGTGAAGGAACTCAGGGTAAAAGAGACTATAATGGTCTAAAAACACACCCAAGGAGGTCTCAAAGAGAGAAATGGATCCCACCATTGCATTCATGATGGGCCAAAACCTTTAAGATGAAGGTTTGGTGGGTCCTAGAGCAAAAATGAAGACAAACAAAGGCCCAAAAAGGGCTAAAAAGAAAGTTGATGGCCCATGCCATAGCTTAGCTAGGATAATCCATGGCCTAGGCACTTCAAGGCCATGACCTAACCTACCTAAGCTATATATTTTCCTAGAAAGGCATGGCTTGGACCAGAAGAGGCCAAAAATAGGTCTAGAGAGCTTGGAAAGGGCCTAGAACATACCTAAAATGGAGGGGAAAGGGGGAACAAGAAGAGAATGTTTATGAGATTATTACAACATGTTTTTATTATTCCAAATAATGCATGACTGATCCAAGTTCACATTTCTATCTCATGTAGACATAAGGAAGAGTCAAAGTGCAAAAGGAAAGAAAGGCAACTCAACCAGTAGAACCACCACTGTTGTACGGGGGTCAACTGTGAGAGAGTGTCTCAATGCTGACCATAATAGGAGGTAAGGAGGGGTGATAGGAGGATTATGATAGATTAATACCATCAATGGAAGGCTAGATCAAGTTGTGAGCAACCATAACCACTAACCCATATCACATATGGGCACTACAGAAAAGGAGAGAGGGAGTCAATAGGGGCTAGCTACTAATAAGCAATAGCTTGACCAACTAAAAGAAGAAAAAGACTCTAGTTATATCCTATGGTGCATCTAAGGAGGAGTACATAATATAAGTGACATAGGATACCTATTAGGGTTTGATGATGGATGCCATGAAAGGGAAAATCCACCAAACAAGAGCCTGAGGAGGTTATTCTAGTAAGCTATGAGGCTCACCAAAGCACCACAAGCCTAGGATTGAGCCTACCCTCAAGGGAAGGCCACCAATTCTCCCTAATTAGAGGCTTGCCTACAAAGATGCCAAATAATAGGGAAAAGGCAAGGAGAGGGATATAAATCATTCACATCCCTAGGTTCACCAATCATGACCTAAAACATAAGAGTTCCATGGGTAGGGTCATTATTGGTGAGTGAGACTTCTGAAACTAAACTAGTGAGAGGATGGTGATGCATATGATACGTATGCATGAGCTTCTTGTAATATCTCCTCTCATTTATTGGGTTGGGTGCTATACCATGGATGGAATAACACTCAAGATCAGACTTAGTGACTCTAGCATCCGAAGTAAGAGACACATTGAGAGAGCCAATACTTTGATGGAAAAAGCATGATGCAAGGGGGAGCTCAATGTCTGGGGAGAAATTTTGGAAGAGGTCTCCAAAAATATATGAATTGGCTTGGCATCATGGAGTAGAAGAGGTAATCAACTGACAAATGTTAGACTTTGAAGGAGTAAATGCTACTCAATACTTAGTTGGATCTGTTGGAAATATTGTCATTGATGTCAAAGGTCTAGCATTATTGGTTATAAAGGCCCCATTACATTTAATGTTGTTTGTAATAGATATATCTTGGCTAATGTGAATTAATATTTATTTAATATTAACGAATATATTTTTGGTTGCGTATGAGACAAAAGAAGGGCCCATGGAGAAGTCAAAGAGCCATAGGGTAAAGACAAAAGAAGGATGGGATCCATTTTCCCATGAAGAATCATCTTGGGGAATTCCAAGAGTCACCAAGTGAAGACAAAAGAGTTAGGGTGCAATTTCTCATGAAGGGACACTTTGAGGAATACGAAAAGTCACCAAGATAAGGACAAAAGTGGGAAGGACGTTTTTGGTCATGAAGGGTCACCACATGACTTTTCAAAGGCAAGAATATGAAGGGTCATACAAGTTTGGCGCCACTTTCCATGAGGATTGAAGGGTCAGAAAGGGGGAAGGCCAAAGGTCATTTAGAAAGCTATAAATAAAGGCTTGAGAAGCCATTTGTAATATGAGAGAGAGAGAGGTTGATTTGATATTGTAATTTATAGCTTAGAAGAGCAATTGTGAGAGATGAATATGATTTGTATTTGTTATATCTAGCTTAGAAGAGCAAAGGTGAGAGAGAGGAAAGAGATGTTGTATTAAACTATCATTTGTTGATATAGTAACATTGAGAGATAGGTGTGTGGTATACATAAATGGGTTGGTGCTCATGAATTATTGTTGGGTTGGTGCTCCTATGGGTTGGTGCTCATGAATAGTTGTTGGGTTGGTGCTCGGCAAAGGGGTTGGTGCTCACGAATATTTGTTGGGTTGGTGCTCAGCAAAGGGGTTGGTGCTCACGAATAGTTGTTGGGTTGGTGCTCAACAAAGGGTTTTGGTGCTCCTGTGGGTTGGTGCTCCTACAAGTTTGTGCTTGAGAATATTGTTTGGGTTGGTGCTCATTCATATACTTGAGATTATTCTCTATGGTTTTTCTCACATTGGGTTTCCATGTTATATCTGGTGTCTCTCTCTATCTTATGTGGTGTCTATTGTTTTAGTTTTATTGCATATATTGAATGTTTGATTAAGTGGAATTTGATTAAGGGAAAGTTTTATAAGATATATGATATACTGATTCACCCCCTCCCTCTCAGTATATTACATGCTTAACAATTGGTATCAGAGCAAGTTCCTTTAGAAAGGGTTTAACAGCTTGAAGGTATATCAAAGAAAATCATAAGATGGCCAAGCAGTTAAAGAAGGAGAATTAAGAGTTAAAATCTGTGGTTGAGGCTTTTAAGGAATAGGTGTGTATCTTGGATTCTAAGTTGGCTATAGAAGTAAAAGAAAATAAGATATTTATTCAGGATCTTAAGAATCAGTTAGAGGTTGCAAATTCAATTTTAACATCAAAAGAAGAAGAGTGTAATCAGTTGAAGGTTGAGTTAGGTTCCTTAAAGGATAATCATGAGAAGCTTATAATCAAGGTTGAGAAAGATCATGAAATATTAGTCCAAGGAAAGAAGGATGCAGGTTTTGAAGGCAAATCAAAGAAGTCTATCAAGGAGCCCAATAATTTCAATTTTTCAAATTCTTTTCATGGCTGTTGTTTTGTTTGTCATCATGTTGGTCATAGGGCAAGAGACTGTATGAGGAGAAGCAATCAATCAAAGGGAGAGCTCAGCCACATTCAAGAAAAAGGTATGAGAAATATTGTTTGCTTTTGTTGTCATGAGGTTGGCCATATTGCTAAAGTATGTCAAAATAAAGTAAATAGATATTTAAGGTATGTCAAAGGATATAGAGCCCCTAGAAAATATGAGAAAAGACAAATTCAGGTTTGGAGACCTAAAATAGTAAAGGTTGATAAGGTTGAGTTTAAGAGTGAAAATAAATTACTTGCTATAGTAGATAAAGAATCAGATAAGAAGGATTGTGCAGAATCTCTTGTTACATTTGAGCATGAGCTTTGTCAAGATAAGATAGTTGCAAAAGTTGAGAAGATTAAAAACATCATAAATGATAAGGTTAGTAGGTCAAAAAGGTTAGACATGCTTAAACCGATTCTAAAAGAAAAACACAAGAAGATCAAGGAAGAAACATAGGACATGTGGGAATCTCCTGAAATTTATTTCTACAACCCTTTTGTGTGGGGTGTCTCTTCTAGGCTTCAAGGAGACACATTTAATAAAAATTGAAGCATGGTGGATGCTATTGGGTCTTGGCTATGTTGTATGACAAGAAGGTGAGTTGACAAATTAATTTGTATATCTTTTGAGTGAATAGATTTTTGAAGAAAATTTTGCACTGGTGTTAAGGTTGAGGCTATTAGAATGATTCTTGCATATGTAGTGTTTAAAAATTTTAATGTGTTTCAAATGATTATGGTCACAAGAAATTAGAACGTTGAAAAAGAGCTAACAGTTTTAGAAAGAAGGAAAAAGATACTCATACAGATTCATTAAGAAGAAGGATCAGAGTTTCAAAGCTCCATTCATCAGGAAGAAGGTTCAAACATGTTCATGGCAGAAGAAACAACCTGAAGATCCTATGTTGGTGCAAATAGCTTTGCATGTAAGAAATAAAGATCAGCCATGGTTCATTGATAGTGGATGTTTGGGGCATATGATAGGAGATAAGAGTAAAGAAGATCAATGGTGGCATAGTGAAATCTGAAGATAAAACCATTGCCAGGATAGCTAGAAAAGGTATTTTAAGTTTGGATATTAGTAGAACCAAAACTAAGAATGTTTGTAAGCATAATCTTTTGAGTGTAAGTCAAATATGTGTTCAAGGATACACCTTAAAGTTTCATGCAGAAGGTTGTGAGATTAGAAGAAACTATTCAAATGAGTTGATTGCAGATTCTCAAAGGACAAGCAATGATTTATCAAATATCTTCTCAAAGGCACGATCAAAGGATACATTCAAAGATCTGCAAGAGGAGTTGGGAGTAATTTCTATTACTTCCTGACATTGATGTTCAGCATTAGTTGAGGGGGAGCTAAGTGTTAGCTCTAGGTAGGCCCTTTGCCATTGATGTCAAAGGGGGAGAATAATAGGTACAAGTACAGGTGTATAAATAGGTACAGGGAATAGGTACAAGTTAATACAGTAAGGGGGAGTTATTGTATGGTTTCAAATGATAGGATATGTAGGTGACAGGATGTGGCAGTTTCAGGATTGAGGTCGCCATCAATGACAAAGGGGGAGATTGTTGGAAATATTGTCATTGATGTCAAAGGTCTAGCATTATTGGTGATAAAGGCCCCATTGCATTTAATGTTGTTTGTAATAGATATATCTTGGCTAATGTGAGCTAATATTTATTTAATATTAATGAATATATTTTTGGTTGCATATGAGACAAAATAAGGGCCCATGGAGAAGTCAAAGAGCCACGGGGTAAAGACAAAAGAAGGATGGGACACATTTTCCTATGAAGAGTCATCTTGGGGAATTCCAAGAGTCACCAAGTGAAGACAAAAGAGGAAGGGTGCAATTTCTCATGAAGGGACACTTTGAGGAATATGAAAAGTCACCAAGATAAGGACAAAAGTGGGAAGGATGTTTTTGGTCATGAAGGGTCACCACATGACTTTTCAAAGGCAAGAATATGAAAGGTCATACAAGTTTGGCACCATTTTCCATGAGGATTTAAGGGTCACAAAGGGAGAAGGCCAAAGGTCATTTGGAAAGCTATAAATAAAGGATTGAGAAGCCATTTGTAATATGAGAGAGAGAGGTTGATTTGATATTATAATATCTAGCTTAGAAGAGCAATTGTGAGAGATGAATATGATTTGTATTTGTTATATCTAGCTTAGAAGAGGAAAGGTGAGAGAGAGGAAAGAGATGTTGTATTGAACTATCATTTGTTGATATAGCAACATTGAGAGATAGGTGTGTGGTATACACAAAGGGGTTGGTGCTCTTGTGGGTTGGTGTTTGGCAAAGGGGTTGGTGCTCTTGTGGGTTGGTGCTCACAAAGTGTTATTGGGTTGGTGCCTGGCAAAGGGGTTGGTGCTCCTGTGCGTTGGTGCTCACAAATAGTTGTTGGGTTAGTGCTTAGAAAATGGGTTGGTGCTCTTGTGGGTTTGTGCTCACGAATAGTTGTTGGGTTGGTGCTCAACAAAGGGGTTTGGTGATCCTATGGGTTGGTGCTCACGAATAGTTGTTGGGTTGGTGCTCAGCAAAGGGGTTGGTGCTCCTATAAGTTTGTGCTTGCGAATATTTTTTGGGTTGGTGCTCATTCATATACTTGAGATTATTCTATGTGGTTTTTCCCACATTGGGTTTCCATGTTATGTCTGGTGTCTCTCTCTATCTTATGTGGTGTTTATTGTTTTAGTTTTATTACATATCTTGAATTTTTGATTAAGTAGAATTTGATTAAGGGAAAGTTTTATAAGATATATTATATATTGATTCACCCCCCCCTCTTAGTATATTCCATGCTTAATAGGATCACAATGTTCATCCTTGAGAAAATGAGATTTGGAAGTAGGGGTGTGTGGGAATCCATAGAACCCCATGAGGAGATAGCCAAATCCTCACTTGAGGGCTTTGTCTTTATGTAGAGCAAAGCCTAGGGATCTGAGTTAGCCTCCATAGTGTGAACCTCACCTTCATGCACAAACTGAACCATGAAAAATATGATTGACATGATGGCCTACATGGCAACAATCCAAGGATGGACAAGAATCATGTTGTATGAAAGATCAAATTCTAACACATAGAACTTAATTCTGACTATCTTGGGGCCAAACCTAACCTAAAGCTTCACATTCACCACTAACACAACCATGTCATTATTAAAACCAACATAGCTATGGTAAGAATTAGAGAACTTATTTTGATTGATCATGAGCTCATTAAACACATGCAAGGTCATTATGTTTAATGTAGCTCCTTCATTGATAATGCACCACTTGACAAGATAATCATCCATAGAAGTCTTGATGTAGAGATGGAAACAAGCCCTCTTTATAAGAACTGAAGCATTTGTGAAAGAGGTTGGGTCAAAAGATAAGATGGGAGGATGAGGGTATTCATGTGTATTGGAGTTGAACAAAACTTCAACATCATCATATAGTAGATCTTCACAACAGAAACCAAGATCATTGAAAATGAGGCCCCTTTTCTCAGGTCAAAGACAAAGAAGGTCCAAAATGGTGATCCCAATTGAGAGGCCCTTTAACTCCTCTATGATGGAGTAAAGATATTATTTGGCCTGTGGAGGAATGTTATGCCTATTGGGTGAATATTTTGTCACCAGCTAACTGATGGGAAAAATAGGTTACTTCAACCATAGCATAGGGAGATTGATCAACCAAATGTGCAGGTTTACCACATCAAAAGGGGACAAATCTCTCCTCTCATCAAGGGGAGGTTCCCTGTAACTATGAGGAGCTATTTACTATATAAATATGCAGAAAATAACACTCAAGGGTAGGACAACACCATCCATCTCTCTTCTTTCAGAGATGATGTTCACAAACAAAAGATAAATCTAGGTGAAAACACTAAAGGTACTTCTCTTCTTTCAGAAGTGGCCTTGCAGCAAACAGAAGGAGTTTTTTCTAATAGGTAACAAGTAACTGTAACTAGAACAAGGTGTAGTAACCAGTAGAATGAGGTGTAGCACAAAGTCTCCACCTCAACTGCCAAAGAGTGAAATACGAAGGGCAATGAGGGCACAAAGTTGTCCCAAGGCCCTTTACATAGAAAGAAACTAAAACATATACACACAAAAGACAATTATGGTAGCTCAAAGTCTCTCCACAGTTGGCTTCAAGACACCTTTCTGATTACTTCCACTAGTCCTGCTTATTTCATTAAATGGACAAAAATACATTCAGGAAACAAACATAAGAATAATCTCCTAAATGACACAATCTATTACAACACAAAGTCTGAAAGTAACTTGCTTTCTCATTCAAACAAATAAATATGATTAACAATCTGAGCTCAAAGTCTCAGTAATCGCCTCTCAATTTTGGCAGAGTTTTTGCTTCTATAACTAAAAAGATCTCTTATGCATAAAATAAGAGATTAAAATATATAGAAGCCAAGGAAGACTTGGTGCTTTCTTTCATGGCATGGCCCATGCTACATTCAATGCCTTGAATGCACTTTCAGTTTAGTCAAAGAAGCCATGCTGGAACAGGGCATCTGCCTTAACTGTGGTGTGTTAATTCATCTCAAATATCTTCTCCTCAGCATGGGTTGTCTGGTCCTTCACCAAATATGTACATGGTTGTCCCCTCACTTTTATTCTAAGGGAAAAAAATAGGCCATGTCTTTTAATGCTTGAGAGCTTAGATGTCTACTTGGTGGACTGTTCCACCTACTGGAAATAACTCCTACGTAGATATTTTTGGTCTTTCCCTCTTTCCTATTGCAATTTGAGCTCTCGAGCTATATTTTTCCTTTTTGTTGGCTCTTTTAGTTCCCTCTTTAGTTGGTCATTGAGTTTTTTTTAGGTTTCGTGCCACATTTAAAAATAAATAGATATTTCATTACCCTGAATTTGATGTTTGTAGGGACGTCATTGGTTCACTGGTTCAATGGTTCAGGTGGCCTTCTCGGCTCCTTGGTTCCATCACTTCTTTGGTTCATTCACTTTCCTTGTTTAGAGCTTTCTTTAAAATTTTGAACCCGTTGAACCATTTTGGTTCAAGGTTCAACGTTTCATCCTCTTTCTTAGAAGCCTTTGTTTTCTCTAAGTCTCCCAAAGCTTTGAAATTCTTTCGGCTTTATATCTTTGGAGCCCCCTCGAAGGGAAGGTGTCCCTTCGGGCCTTGAGAAAGGTCCATTTCCTGGTCACCAAGATCCCCCCGCAAGGGTACCTACCCTTTGGGGTCCTTCGAGTGGCCTTCTTCTTTAAATCATGTGGAGTCTATAGAAACTAGCCTGCAGAGTTCGTAAAAACTAGCCTGCAGAGTCCGTAGAAACCAAGCCTGCAGAATCCGTAGAAACCAAGCCTATAGAGTCCATATAAATAAGCCTATAGAGTCTGTAGAAATAATCCTAAAGATTCCATATAAATAAGCTTGTAGGGTTCATAGAAATAGGCTTGTAGAGTCCGTAGAAACAGGCCTGTGGGCCTTTGATCATTCTTTCAAACAAAATGTCTGTGGAACCTCCCGAAGGGAAGTTGTCCCTTCAAGATTTGAGAAAGGTCCATTTCCTTGTCGCTAAGAGCCCCCTGCAAGGGTGCCTACCCTTTGGGGTCCTTCGGGCAGCCTTCTTCTTCAATTCCTTTAGATAAAATGTCTGAAAGGAACCTTTCCTTTGCCTTAGCCACTTTTCATCGGGCCTTTAATCATTCCTTTAGACAAAATGTCCGAAGGAATTCCTTCGAACATTTTATCTAAAGGAATTGCCTTGTAAAAATTTTCCACATAAAATCTTTCTGAAGGATATCTTTCTATTCCCTTTTGTTTACTTCCCTCCACAAGGGCACTTGCCCTTTAGGTTTTGGGAGACTCCTTTGAAAAGTTTGATTGAACTGACTGATTGAACCAACTTTGGTTCAACGGTTCAACAGTTCAATATTTTATTTGACTCATTCAATTGACCACTTGAACCAACTACTTTGAACCAATCTCGTTGAACCTTTGAACCCATTAAACCTTTTTTGGTTCAACGGTTCAATCTTTCTTCTTTTCATTGAGTCTTTGAAGCTGTTGAACTTGCTGAAGCAGTTGAACTTTGAAATTTTGTTGAAGTACTTAACTCTTTAAGTCTACCGACGTCATTAAACCTATGAACCTGTTGAACCTTTGAACCTATTGGAAGCAGGGTTCAATGGTTCAATGGTTCAATCCTTTGTTTAAAGCTTTCCAATGAACCTTTTAGTTGAACCTAGGCATTGAACCAATCTTGAAAACACCTATGTGTTGGGAACTTGTTCCTTTGTGAGAGCTCACCTATTGAAGTTGTTGAACCTGCTAGTCCCTTAGCTAAAAAACCTTGAATAATGAAGAATTTGAATACTCAAAATAATTTTTGAGAAGGGAAGAGAGAATTTTGGCCTGCAGAACCAAAATAGTTCATATGTTGTCCCAAAAATGAGTGATAGATTTTGGGAACAACAACTAGCTCCAGTTGGAGAACTTCCTTCAGTTAAAACTTTGAAATAGCTGAGGGGAGTAGAAACCAAAATCTCTAGTGCCTCTGTGTACCATTGGGCCATGGAGTCATGCTAACCAAAACAAAGAAAGGCACCAAAAATGAAAATGAAAAGCACAAAATAGAACTAAAGACTATACAAATATACATATGTACAAATGATCTTATTTGATACTTCAAGAATTGAAGTGCTTTAGATGCTGCCCATTGTGAGGTAGAGAAAAGGGCGTGCCATCTTGATACTTCAATAGGAAACTATTTTCACCATTGAGCTAATGGATAGTAAACATGCATCTCCATAGGGAATCAAATTTTCCATGCATTCCCTTTGGTTCTCTTCTCTTGTCCCACAACAGAACTTGATCTCCAATCTAGAAATCATAGGTTTTTATTTTTTGGTTGAAGAGCTTCTTCACCAAACTTTGATGCGTAGAAATTTAGTCCACCACCATAGTTTAATGCTCATCTAGCTCAATCAAGCACATGATCCTTTTGTTAATGGCGTTTTCATATGTATGATCTTCGACAGCCTTTGCCAATTTTAGTGCTGACAATTTCAGGGTGATTGGTATCTCTGCATTTAGACCACACAAAAGTTGGAATGGTGACATACCTATCACCCTTTTGGGTGTAATTCTATCTTTCCATAAAGCATAAACCAATGCTTTATGCCATGTTCATTGGTTGTCATCCACCAGCTTCCTGATGATGGTCACCAAGTTCTTGTTGCTTGATTTAGCTTGGCCATTCCCTTGTGAGAAATAATCAGAAGAGTGGGAGAGGGTAATCCCATAGTAAAAATAGAACTAAGTGAGCTCATGAGAAGAGAAATAGGCTGCATTATCTGTCATAATTTTTCTTGGGACCCTAAACCGAGATATGATGTTTTTCTTGAAGAAATTGCATACCACTTCTGAAGTAGCATGCTTGGTTGGAATTGCTTCCACCCATTTGGTGAAGTAATCTATGGCTGTGAGGACATAATCATGTCCAATGCTTGAAGATGGGTTTACAACACCAATGAAATCAATTCCCCATTGCTGAAATGGATCTTCTATTACCATTGGTTTGAGAGGCAAAGCAGTTAACTTGGGTCTTCCAACGAATTGTTGGCACAATTCACACCTTCATACCCATTTTTATGCATCTTGAAATAAAGTAAGCCAATAATACCTGGCTCATAGAATCTTATGGGTAGTCACAGGTGCATAAAAATGTCCTCCACAGGCTAGATTATGGAAGGACTTCAAAATTTAGTTTTGTTGCTCTTTATCCACACAATGAAGGAACACTCCATCAAGGCTCCTCTTATACAGGTCGTTGTCCCAAATGACAAAATTAGTAGCTTTCAATTTAACAGTCCTCTTTTTTTACAAGGTAGGTGAGCAGCATACTCACCATAGGTAAGGAAATGAGCAATATTTGAATACCAATCATTCGTGGTGGAGACAAAGAGGACTGTTGGTATGTCTTTCACTTTTGTTTCTTCATGCACTGTTTCTTCAAGTCTGTTGTCAGCAATCAATTGGCAAAGACCCCTTTCCTGCACCAGCTTCATTGGTTTGATGATTAGATCAAACTCCTAGATTTTAGCAATCTAATTGCCCCTTTTGGTTCCAAACTCCTACTGAGTTAATATGGATTTGACTGTGGTATTAGGATCTAGGGTATTAGTGTGTGAATTAAGGATGTAAAAGTGGAAGTGCTTTACTGCCTTTACCACTACATAAGCATGTTTCTCCATGTTTCAATACTTTAGTTCATGAGCTTTGAGAGGATAGCTCATGAAGGATATGGGAGATTCCACACCTTCTTTGTCCTGTTGAACTAGAATTGTTGAAAGTGTGTGCTCAAAATCATAACTATACACTATGAAATCCTTGATATAATCTAAACAAAACATAATTGGGGCATGGGAAATAGCTGTCTTGATGTCTCGAAATGCCAATTCATCTTCTTCAATCCAGCTAAAAGTGGCCTTTCCCTTCATCATATTTACAATGTGGTGAGTCTTCTCAGTGAACTCAGGAATGAACCTTCATAAAAAAATTCACCTTTTCGAAGAAAGAGTGAACTGTAGTCTTACTTGTGGGCAGGGTAAGCTCCTGGATGGATTTGAATCTTTTTAAGTCAATCTTTATGCCTTCTTGAGATACAATGTGTCTGAGAAGTTTCCCCTCTGTTACTCCAAAAATAGACTTCTTAGGATTTAGAGAAATGTCATTCTGGCGGCATCATTCCAGCACTTGTTGCAAATGGTGCACATGATTAGGATGATGCTTGGAAAAGACCATTAAATCATCAAGGTACACCACAATGAACTTACCCATTTCATCTTTGAAAGCAAGGTCTATTGCTCTCTGAAAAGTGGCACTGGCATTTATTAGGCCAAATGGCATTCTTTGATATGTAAAGGTGCCCCAAAGTGTGGTGAAGGCAATCTTATGCTGGTCTGCTTCACCAACTTCAACATGATTATACCTTGAGAAGCCGTCCAGCATTGATAACATCTCTGAACCGGTCACCGTCTAAAGAACTTGGTCCATGATGGGTAGAGGATAGTTATCCTTTAAGGATGACTGATTTAGATTCTTGAAGTCCACATAGAGGTGAATTTCACCATTCTTTTTTCTCACAAGTACTATGTTTGCAATCCATGTGGAATGATGGATTGAGAAGATTATCCTAGCGTTCAACATTTTCTATATTTTAGATAGAATAGTACCTGATATCTTTGGATTGTACTACCTAGGTTTTTGCTTGTAAGGCACTGAATCACTCTTGAGAGGAATTTTATGGAAAATTTATTCAGGCTTGAGTGACTTCAGATCATCATAGGAGTACGCCAAAATATCTATGTACTGGCAGAGTACAGCAGTGAACTTGAACTTCTCTTCTTGAGTGCAGCACTTTCCAATGTTCACCATCTTGGGATTTTCCTTGGTACCCAAATTTATCTAATCAAACTCCTGAGAGGATCTTGAATCCATTTGTTATTGTTTGATGAACCTGTCATGCTTGTTAGACAGCTTCTCAAGGGAAACTAGGCCTTTTGGGATTTTATTCCCTTTAAGTTGTAGGAATTCCTCACCTACATCTAAACTTGATTCAGGGGCTGGTTTAAGCTGCTGAGGCTCACTACCTTTGAAGTGGAGCTGTTGAAAGCTATCTTTTTGTTTTAGAAAGGCAATGATTTGGTTGTCACTGTTGAATACCTACCAATGATTGGCATTGTTAGGCACACTTGGTCAAAAGACCAGTTTGATAGTGTACCTGTCTCCTTTAAAATTTGAGTGAAGAACCAAAAGAGTTGCTAAAATAGCCAAAGCATCAGCTCAATCATTAAATTTTTTGAGAACTATAGAGATGTTTAAAGCATCAAAACTTTCAATCTGATCCCAAACTAGATTGCAGTAATGACGCAATCTCTCATTTTTGGTTTGGTACAAGTTTCTCACCTGACAAACCACCAGCTCAACATCTCCTTTGGCATGAAGGAGTTTGATGCCCCTGTCTTGATTGCCCTTCAATCCAAGCAGTAGAGATTCATACTCAACAGTATTATCGGTTTTGTTGAACTGCAACTTGTATGAAGAAAGAAAAATATCTCCTTGAGGAGATATCAACACAATCTCAGCTCCTAAACTGGTAGAGGAATAACTGCCATCAAATTCCAGTATCCATACATCATCAGAAGTTGACCTTACCTTAGATTTTCCTATTTGGAGAGAAGGATTCTTTTGCACTTGCACTACGTCTTGTTAACTCTTTTGTTGTTCTGTCTGAACCAATTTTCAGATTATCATTTTTTAGAAGTTTCATTACTCACCACATGAACCTCCTCCATGGATAAGAAGTAATTACCCATGCCTGAAGACTCAAATAGAATTTGAGCTTCAGGAGCTAATATTTTAGTGACAACATATTTTGCTTCCTTCTCAGGGAGCAACCTCTACATGATTCCTTTGACTGGGATCCTTGCTTCAAACAGGTCCATACTCAACTCACCAACAACATCCTTGCAAAAAATTTGCCCAAGAAGGATGTCGTATGAGGCTAGGATGTCAGCGACCAAGATTGTCATCTTGATTCTCTTATTCGAGAATGCTGCAAATGCAAATTGGGCATCCTTGATTTGTCCCAGCAGTGGCACTTATTTGTTCTCTATGGAGAAACATCTCCCAAATGTCTTGGTCTTGGTCAGTGTGAGACCAAGGGATTCAGCTACTTTGGCAGGCATGACATTATCTGACGCACCTGAGTCTATGATAAAATTGTTTAGCTGATGTCCATTTATCAACAAGGAGACATAAAATGGTTCAATCTTCCCAGGAGCAATAGGAGGAGTAATGACAAGATTGTTTGGGGTGGACATCTTCCTTAGTGGATCAAAAGTTACCTTTCTAACATCTTGTCTTGTAGAAGTAGTTTGGTTCTTCACATATTGAACTAACTTATCCAACTGCTTGGGGTTGGATTGTAGAAATTCAAATTAAGACATTTTAATTTTAGTTTTCCTAACATGGTTGACTATGTCAAACATCTGAAATGAATTAGGAACAAGGAAAGGTAGTTCATCCTTTTGGTTTTTAGGGGGGGAGGAATGATCTATGAAACTGAAGTTAAAGGTGCAAAAATGTTTGGGGTACTTACTTTTTTAGAAATCACCAAGTCCTTTGGCTGGAAAGGCAGAGAAGTTCCTCATTTGACAATTGAAATTGTAGGCTGAGCTCGCTCTTCTATTTTTTATTTATCAGCTTATTAGGCTAACTAATTCTTGGACTGGGTGAAAATAGCATATAATCCTTCAATTGCTTTACCTTCACTTCTAGGTTCATCTTGGTAATTTAGGAAGCCAATGTTGGAGTCGCTAGCTAATTCTTCTTCTCCCTCTGTGAAGAGATTAGCATCATCTTCTAGGTTCAACTCAGGTTGGAAGGAGAAATCTTATTCTGTTTCAAGATATCCAACTGCTAAATTGGTTGGAGGTGCTTCAATGGCCAACTTCCCCTGAGGGGGAAGAAGATGATTTCACTGCCCTTGATTCTTAGCAGCATTACCTTGGTATGATTGATTGGGGAATGTCCTTCTTGGTATATCTCTGTACGAAGGGGTAGATGACATCCCTTGTGCCATTTGCTTTCTAAGAGCAAGCAACTCATTTGCCAACTTCTACACCATTGGATCAATGGTGCTTATAGATGGATATTCAAAAGATGAAGGAGATTTAACTCTGTTAGGATCTCTCCTTATCTTTCCTGCCAAGATAAGGTCATATTCCACCTCAGTGGCCAAATCCTGAGCAACAACAAAGTCTATGCAGCCAGCACGTCTCAGCAAAAAAGTCACTTCAGGTAGCTGTGAGTTGATGAAGAAACATTTAAGGTTCTTAGGTGTTTGCTGAGCAATTATAGGAATCCTATTCCTCAATTTGTCAAATTTGGCATTGAAATCCCTCATAGGTTCATGAGGTTCTTTATTTATCTATGTGAGTTGGGCCAGCAGGGCAAGCACATCTTCTGCAAGCTTGAACCTTGCTTCAAACTTAGCTTTGAGAGTGTTCCAGTAAGTCACAGTCTGGGCCTATAGATGATAGAACCAATCCACAATAGCACCTTGTAATGTCTCCACAAATAGCTTGACTGCTACGTCCTCATACTCCATGCCTATTACACCACAGGCTATGTTGAAAGCTGTAATGTGTTCATCAAGATGAACTCTCCCATCACCAAAGAATTTGGGGAAATTCTTCTTTAAACTACGTGGTAGCTCATGTAGGGGTGGAGTTAAATTGAGTGGGCCAAAAGAGTTACCCCAGGGGCCTTGAACTACCATAATGTGATTATAGAAAGTGAGGATAATAAATTTGGGTGGAGTATGTATAGGCAAAGCTCTGCTAACCATAGAAAAAGAAGCTCTGCCTTGTAGTGGTGCCCTGGTATTGGTAGGAGGAAGACTCCTAGTTCGTTGAACTTGAAGTTGTGGAGGAAATAAATCAAAATTGCCCTACTGCACCAACTCAAAAATAGGGTCAACAACACCTTAGGCTCTTTGACTTTTAGTATAGCATGGAGTTGTTAGATTGTAGAATAAACATAGAAAAGAACTGGCCCTGCTTTAGCTTGAAGCTTGAGGCTTCAAACTGTGCGCTCTTCCCTAGCAGAGTCACCAAAAAAATGTTGGGTGAATATTTTGTCACCAACTAACTGATGGGCAAAATAGGTTACTTCAACCACATAATAGGGAGATTGGTCAACTAGATGTGCATGTTTACCACATCAAAAGGGGACAAATCTCTCGTCTCATCAAGGGGAGGTTCCCTGTAACTATGAGGAGCTATATACTATATAAATATGTAAAAAATAACACTCAAGGGTAGGACAACACCATCCATCTCTCTTCTTTCAGAGATGATGTTCACAAACAAAGGAGAAATCCAAGTGAAAACACTGAAGGCACTTCTCTTCTTTTAGAAGTGGTCTTACAACAAACAGCAGGAGTTCTTTCTGATAGGTAACAAGTAACTGTAACTAGAATAGGGTGTAGTAACCAGCAGAATGAGGTGTAGCACAAAGCCTCCACCTCAACTGCCAAAGAGTGAAATATGAAGGGCAGTGAGGGCACAAAGTCATCCCAAGGCCCTTTATATAGAAAGAAACTAAAACATACACATATAAAAGACAATTGTGGCAGCACAAAGTCTCTCCACAGTTGGCTTCAGGACACCTTCTTGATTACTTCCACTAGTCTTACTTATTTCATTAAATAGACAAGAATGAATTTAGGAAATAGACATAAGGACATGAGAAAGGTCCATTTCCTGGTCACCAAGAGCCCCTTACAAGGGTACCTACCCTTTTGGGTCTTTCTGGCAGCCTTATTCTTCAAATCATGCAGATTCTGTAGAACCAAGCCTGTAGAGTCCATAGAAACCAGCCTACAGAGTCTATAGAAACCAAGCCTACAGAGTCCATAGAAACCAAGCCTTCAGAGTTTGTAGAAATAAGCCTATAGAGTTTGTAGAAATAGGCCTACAGAGTCTATAAAAATAGGCCTATAGGCCTTTGATCATTTCTTTGAACAAAATGTCTGTGGAACCTTCTGAAGGGAAGGTGTCCCTTCAGGGCTTGAGAAATGTCCATTTCCTTGTTGCTAAGAGCCCCCCTGCAAGGGTACCTGCCCTTTGGGGTCCTTTAGGCAACCTTCTTCTTCAATTCCTTTAGACAAAATGTCTGAAGGAATTCCTTCAGACATTTTTTCTGAAGGGAACCTTTCCTTTTCCTTAGCCGCTTTTCGTCGAGCCTTCAATCATTCCTTTAGACAAAATGTTCAAAGGAATTCCTTCAAACATTTTGTCCAAAGGAATTGCCTTGTAAAATTTCACTGTGAAAAATCTTTTTGAAGGATATCTTATTGTTCCCTTTTGTTTACTACCCTCCACAAGGGAACTTTCCCTTTGGTTCACTACCCTCTGTAAGGGCACTTGCCCTTTAGGCTTTGGGAGACTCCTTTGAAGCGTTTGATTGAACCAACTTTGGTTCAACGGTTCAACAGTTCAATCTCTTGTTTGACTCATTCAATTGATCACTTGAACCAACCACTTTGAACCAATCTCATTGAACCTTTGAACCTTTGAACCCATTGAACCTTTTTTGGTTCAAGGTTCAATAGTTCAATCTTTCTTCTTTTCATTAAGTCTTTTGAAGCCATTGAATTTGCTAAAGCGATTAAACTTTGAACTTTTGCTGAAGCACATAACTCTTTAAGTCTATTGATTTCATTGAACCTTTGAACCTATTGGAAGTGGGGTTCAATGGTTCAATGGTTCAATCCTTTGTTTGAAGCTTGTTGATGAACCTTTTGGTTGAACCTAGGCATTGAACCAAGGTTGAAAATGCCTAAGTGTTGGGAACTTGTTCCTTTGTGAGAGCTCACCTGTTGAAGTCATTGAACCTATTGAACCTACTAGTCCCTTAGCTAAAAAAACTTGAATAATGAAGAATTTGAATACTCAGAACAATTTTTAAGAATGGAAGAGAGAATTTTGGCCTGCAAGACCAAAATAGTTCATATGTTGTTCCAAAAATGAGTGACAGATTTTGGGAACAACAATGCCTAAATTCAAATTTGACCTTAAGATTTCTTTCCCTCATGGGCTGGATAGGGTACCCACCACCATTAGTCTCTCCACTAGGGTCGGTGACTCAACCAGAGTGCATGTTGACAAAGTACCCATACCCAATAGAGGCTATGTCGATATCAGCAATAACCTTGCTACTCTTATGCTTTACTTTCCATCATGGGTCAATGTAAGAAGAGGAGTCAGAAGAGGTGGAAGAGTAAGAAGAGGAATATGGGGACTTAACCTTTGATTTCTTCTTTTTCTTCTCCTGGTCGTGTTCAGGCAAAGGCTTCTTAAAAACATTCAATTTGTGATTAAGTTTTGCAAGAGGAGAACTCTAAGATGGAGTTGAGGCTTGCAAACTAGAATACTAGGTAGCATAGTTGTTATCATCATGTCCCCTCATCCAATGGAAGTTACAAAACATGGTGGGGTCATAAAGAAACACCATCCATTTTTTTATGTGTTTGATTAAAAAACCTTCTTTTAAGCTAGATTCTTGCTCATAAATTTCACCTCATGGGTGTCCTTGTCCCTCTTCTCAAGAGGAGGATTAGTAACACCATCACTGGTCACATTACGATTACAATCACATGAAGAGGATGACTTTTGGGTTGGTACAGGCCATATGCCTGCATGCACCACAAAAACTTCAATCTCCAAACATTCATTAACAACTTCATCATAAGAGGTGGGCTCACTATTGAGGACCTCAAGGTGAACCTCTTGCCTCAATGCCTGCATGAACATATCACAATTTTGATCATCTGAGAGCCTGATTCTGCATGTATGGATGACTGGATGCCACCTACACATAAAATCAAATTTCAACTCACCCTTGGCCTACACCATGGAGGTGAGTGATTGGATGTCGATGTTGAAAGGCCTAGAGATATCAAAGTACTAGAGGAAGTCATCTAGAAGGACCTAAAAACTAGAGAAAGAATCTAGAGGTAGATTCTACACCAAACAAGAGCCTTAGAGAATGAGTGAATATATTTAACATCATGCTTTAATCCTATTTCCAATCCATACATACCATCATTAATGTTGTAATATGTTCCATGGGACTAGAGTCCTGAGTCTCATTAAACATAGGTAGTTTAGGGATAGGATTAGAAAGGGGAATAACACACACCCAAAGGGCTAAAGGATTCTAAAAGAGATCCTCATAAGCATGATTGATATCAGGCTAATGATGAGATCCAAGAGGGGGATCATGATTTTAGTGATTTTTCCTATGCCCATAGGCATTACCATAACCATGGTTGTAGAGAGGATGATGTTGAGACAACTCTTGATAGGGAAGACACTCATGGTGGAAATCATCTCTACCACAAGGTGGGAAACAACCACAAGATGGGTGACATTCCTCAAGGGGATGATGGGTAGACATGACATACTCATAGAGGTAGTCATGATGACCAAAATCCCCATGATGCTAATCATGTGCCATCAGATGAGGGTCAACTAATGGGCACTGATGCTCTTGATAGGCATCCCATAGATCTCTAGTCTATAGATGATGATAAAAATTAGCATGGTTATTTGAAACTCTAAAGGAAGGGCTAGGAGGATGGGAGAAATATTCATGATGAAGATACCTCATCGACACAAAATACCCATAACCCAAAACATGGACATAAGGGGGTTCTTCTTGTAGAGTCTTCTACTAAGAAAGAGGTGGGGGACTCATATGAGAACTGGTCAAGGCACTCAAACTAGGCTAGGTGCAATCTTTATCTCCATAAGAAACACACTACCTACTCTTAGGGGAAAAAAGGATGTAGTTCATTCAACTGAAGGTATCTACGGCAATCATCAATGATCACATGTAGCTCATTAGGTCCTAAATGGTCAAGGGGGTCCTTATAACCTCAAACATGTGAATGGGATACAACATGGGGTTGAGATAAAACATCCTCAAATTAATGAAGCTCAAACTGGTGAAAAGGAAACCAAGTCCATTGGTTATAGTCCTACCAATCTTATTCCCTTTCAAATGTTAGGTTGTGGAGCTAAAAGCTTCACTAATGCAAACAGGGGAGGAGGTTGTTGAAGTGTCATAGACACTGGTGTCGGTCAGGCCAACCAACGTCGATCAGTATTAGATAGGAAGAGAAACTGACGTCGATCAATGATCGGCCGACATCGGTCACCTCCAGGAAGACAGGGACCGACGTCGGTCACCTATGCGATTTTGGAACTGCTCGTTGCACGAATAGTTAGTTAACGAACTGAGTGTTTGCATGTTAAGAGCCAATTTTAGACTTGAAGCTACGGATCTAATTATTGTAATTGGATGTCTAGTTATTGTTTGCATGAGATCTATTTAAGAGACTCATAGGTTGTATTGTAAAGGTGTGCTAGAGAGTAAGAGAGCAAAATAAGCTCCTTCAGAGTGAAGAGAGCATGGTGTGTTCCTCCTAGTACCACAGTACCAAGTGTGGGTGTTGGTTTGGAGAATCAGAAGGGTTCTTCATGTATGTATGATCTTGGTCAACAGGTGTGCATGGCTACGTTAGGAGATCTGTATGGTGAGTAAGATCATTGATCTGCAGGCATATGTGTGTGCAAGGTCTAGGTTTACAGGTGTGCAGAACCAGGTTGATCTGTAGGTGGCAGCAGGATCAAGGTGACAGCAACACAACAGGGAGCAAGATCAGGTAAGATCTACTTGGAGTACGGTGTGTACTCAATTAGAGAGCAAAGAGGAAGGCAAGGAAGATCCTTCCAAATTAAGATCATTTGAGTTGCAAGTTGTTGCAGGTTCATGGGAGATCTACTTGGAGTGTGTTGTGCACTCGATTGAGTATGTGTATATACTCGGTGTACTGGCAGTAGTGGATACTGACTGGTTAGAGGTAAACACCAACTCTGTGTTTGAGTTGTGTGTTGGGACCATAAAAGAGAGAGCTTTGAGGAAAGAATTACTGTACACTTGAGGTGTGGGAAGCCTCTGAGAGGTGTGAAGAAGAAGTGGCATCTTCTTTATTGTATTCTTTTCCAGATGTGTATTAATACAATTGGGTATTGTCTCTCATATTATGTGTTGTTTTTGATTTCTAGTTGCTTGTTACTTCTGGTTAATTCCACATATTTAAGTTGCTTGTGCATGGTAATCAGTTGTGCTTCTGTATTTCCCAACAAGTGGTATCAGAGCTAAGGTTGCAGGGAGCAGGTTTTGTGTTTGATTACAGGTCACTCTCAGGGGTTTCTGATTGAGTGGGAGTATAGCAACGGCAAAAGAAAGTACACTAAGAATGGAGGAACTAAAAAGCATGAATGGTCAATTACGGTCTTATGGAAAGAAAGAGCAGGTAAATAAAGATTATTGGTTGGTAGCAGATCAGCATGACGAAGCAGATGTTGCAGGTGTTGTTGCACAGGATGCTCTGGATAAAGTTGAATCTTGGTTAATAGATTCTGTTGCCTCTTTCCATGCAGCCCCAAGTAGAGGGGTTGGTGAGCCTTATCAGATTATTGGCAAAGGGGAAGTGTGGCTGAAATTGTAGGCAGCCAACACATGGGTACTGAAGGAGGTCATGCAGGGCCCAGTCTTGGAGATGCGCTAATTTCTTCAGGAAAGTTGGGTGATGAGAGATGCATAGTAACTCTCACAGTAGATTCTTGGAATGTTACCAAGGATGCACTTGAATTATCATGTGGTAAGAAAGCAGGTACTCTTTATCTACTTGTTTGTATTACTGATTCTTCTTTTGTTGCGAAGACATGGCTTTGTAGGCTTGGTCACATGAGCAAGAAGGAGATGCATGTTCTTAAGAGGAAGATAGATGTGTTTGACAGACTTAAGAACTGGAAAGCTTTGGTGTTCTTGGAGGAGATGACAAACAGAGTTCAGTGGATGGGGCTAGATACTTCTAAGCAGGGTAGTTTGGACATGGGATTGATTCAAATGAGCTCACGGGTAAAAAGTCATCACTCACAGGTGAACACAGGTACTGGCATCGATCAAAGGTAATCGACATCAAACAAATAGGTATCAATGTCGGTCATGTGTAGACCAGAGGAGTCGGTGGTGTCAGGCAGGTGGAGACCGACATCGGCAAGATAACCAGCATCGACGACCTAGATAGTCGCATGGAACTGACGTCGGTCAGATGCAGACTGTGTGGTGACCGAGGTCGGTCACTGAGATGGATTTTAGTCAGACAGTAAGCTATTAAGGAGTCTCAAACACCCATGGGGAGGACTGAAAGTGCACGTAAGCCTCAAATTCGTTGTTCCTCTTCTTTATACTAGTTGCTGACTACAGAGCAGGAAGGATCCAAGAAATAGTGGGAGCATGGCATGAACAGGGTGCAGGACCAAATGGAAGATTTGGTAGGGTTGCCAACTGGTATGAAAGCACTGAGATGAATGGATACCTTGGTTAAAGAATAGAGAGAATGGACACGTGAGACGAAAGGCTAGCTCATATGGTCTTGAGGAAGCTGCGGGATAGTGGTACAGGTTTTGACATGTGGATGACAAAGTAGGGCTTTAGTCAATGTCAGTGTAACCATTGTGTTTGTCTTACCAGGTGGATGATGGTCGTAACATTATCCTATTACTGTATGTGGATGGTTTGCTAGCAGGTTTGTACATACAAGATTTTGTTGAGCTAAGGGTAAGATTAGTTCAGTGGTTTGTCATGAAGGGTTTGGAGCAGCAAAATTCTTTGGCATGAGTAATCTTAGAGACAGGGAGATCACATGTTGATGTTGTCACAAGATGATTGTGTGAAGGTAGTGCAAGATGTAGAACAGGGCAGCACACCTATGGATGGATAGTTCACAGAACAGGGTTCCCAATCACATGATGAGGTTGAGTACATGTTTACTCCCTGAGTTTGCCCAAGTAGTGGGTGCTATCAAAAAGTTTGGAGCTGATCTAGGAAAGAAGCATTGGAGAGCAGTTTAGTGGATCTCAGGTATTTGAGAGGGACCAGCAGTAGGTTGACATGCTATGCAGGGTCAAGTTCTTTTCTACATGTGTTTGTAGATGCGGACGTGGCAGGTTACTTGGATGACAAGAGGTGCACCACAGGTTGTGTGGTGGGTGGTCTTCAAGATTGAGCTTGAAGAGGGATATAAGCGAGGAAATAGATTAGATGGGGTACAGGTACATGTATAGTGCAGCTATTTATCTTCAAGTGGGAGATTGGTAGGTTATGGAGCTAAAAGCTTCACTGATGCAAACAGGGGAGGAGGTTGTTGAAGTGTCATAGACATTGGCGTCGGTCAGGCCAACCGACGTCGATCAGTATTAGACAGGAAGAGAAATGGACATCGGTCAGTGATCGACCGGTGTCAGTCACCTCTAGGTAAACAGGGACCAACGTCGGTTGCCTATGCGGTTTTGGAACTACTCATTGCATGGACAGTTAGTTGACGAACCGAGTGTTTGCATGTTAAGAGCCAATTTTAGACTTGAAGCTGTGGATCTAATTATTGTAATTGGATGTCTAATTATTGTTTACATGAGATCTATTTAAGAGACTCATAGGCTGTATTGTAAAGGTGTGCTAGAGAGTAAGAGAGTAAAATAAGCTCTTTTAGAGTGAAGAGAGCATGGTGTGTTCCTCCTAGTACCACAGTACCAAGTGTGGGTGCTGGTTTGGAGAATTAGAAGGGTTCTTCATGTATGTATGATCTTGGTCAGTAGGTGTGCATGGCTACGTTAGGAGATCTACATGGTGAGTAAGATCATTGATCTACAGGTGTATGTGTGTGCAAGGTCTAGGTTTGTAGGTGTGCAGAACCAGGTTGATCTATAGGTGGCATTAGGATCAAGGTGACAGCAACACAACAGGGAGCAAGATCAGGTAGGATCTACTTGGAGTATGGTGTGTACTCAGTTAGAGAGCAAAGATGAAGGCAAGGAAGATCCTTCCAAAGTAAGATCATTTGAGTTACAAGTTCATGGGAGATCTACTTGGAGTGTGTTGTGCACTCGGTTGAGAATGTGTATATACTCAGTGTACTGGCAGTAGTGGATACTGACTGGTTGGAGGTGAACACCAACTCTGTGTTTGAGTTGTGTGTTGGGATAGTAAGAGAGAGAGCTTTGAGGAAAGAATTACTATACACTTGAGGTGTGGGAAGCCTCTGAGAGGTGTGAAGAAGTGGCATCTTCTATATTGTATTCTTTTCTGGATGAGTATTAATACAATTGGGTATTGTCTCTCATATTCTGTGTTGTTTCTGATTTCTAGTTGCTTGTTACTTCTGGTTAATTTCGCATATTTAAGTTGCTTGTGCATGGTAATCAATTGTGCTTCCATATTTCCCAACATTAAATGTGAGAGGGTGTGGACTACCATGCTGGGTCGAGGGAAGCTCCTAGATCCTAAGGTGTCTGTGATGTTCCATTACAGCCATGGCTTGCTCATGAGTGAGGTCAGGGATGAGACCCTGAATCTGATGGGATTAGCATCCTAAGGGGGGAGACCAGCCATGGATGCAATGAGGCAAGATTAATATGGGAGACAATAGAAAGTGAAAATTGATAGAGAACTAATAGGGAGGATAACACAAAACTAAACTAGGATAAAACAACCAAGGTGAGAGCCAAAACACATTTGAAAGCAAAGCCTAATAACTAACATAGGAGAGTTGGATAAGAGAATTCAAAATGGGATATAACAAGTGTACAACCATATGTGAGGTTCCACTAGGTGTGTCAGAATGTAAATCCAAGAATTTGAAAGGAACCAGCAGTGTTTGGCAGGGTGCTAAAGCAAACCACTAAGAGGCTAGAAGGCTCAAGGGTTGTATGGGCTATAGGGGATCTATAGTGGATATCTAGTTTTTTGGTTTGCACCAAGCTATAGAAAAAATTGTAAACTAGATTGGGGCTAGAATGAATAGGCACATAAAGTATACAAATAACTCTAGCGGGTCCAACCATAGTAAAGTAAGTATCCAAGACAATACTATTGATTGCAAAAACAATCAAAAATAACAATACCAAATGGAGAAAGATAACAATGAAAATGTAAATATAGAAGCTAAGGTAATTTAAGGCCAAATAAAAGATGTTTTAATCAATAAAGATGTTTTCAATAAAGGGTTCAAGATCATGCTTATTCTAGATTTGAGCTATCTTTACGAATCAATACTATTGTTTTCTAGAAATGCAATGTTCTAGTTTAGAAAGAGAGAGAGAGATTGCTTAAGCAACTTGTATAGATCACTTTGAGCATGTAGAGTCCTACTATGTAATGAAAATGTTTCCAATGCATGCATAAACATGTAATGGTAAATATTTAAAGAAATTAAGATATCTTGTAACCACATATGAATGCATAAACTTTATAAACTATTCTAAACAATGCACAAAATAACTAAATCACTAAAACAAATCAAACCCTAGCATGTATACTACTACAAATAAATAAAGAGTTTCACTTTGCAAAGTAAAGTGCCCTCATATCCAACTCGAAGAGATGTGTAGAATTTCTACCAATCAATTGTCTAAGCTAAGAGGTAAGAGAGGAAGAATATCAAGTTGTGTGTAAGATAAGTCTAGACCAAGAGCCAAAAGATGTGGAGGAGGTAAAGGAGAAGCCACCAATATGTGGAAGAGCCAATGCAAGGAGCACAAAATAGGTGTAATGGAGTCTTGAGGGAGAAAGGAGAAACCCAAAGGATTCAAGAACACTGTTAATAGTAATGAAAATCACCAAGAATAGATGTAGCATTGTAGGGCATCCCCTATCACAATGGAAGTTATTGTGCTAAGAAAGAATCAATAGAGATTCAAGGAGGAAACCAAGCTTCCAATGGACTGATCAAGTGGGAAGATAATATAAATAAAGTGATCAATAGATAGGTGCAAATGAATTATAATGAGGCACATATCCCAACCCTAATCTTCCAAAAGACCAAAAACTAACCATTTTTACTGTTTGAGTCTCAATTTACACTATTACACATGTTTTGCCTAGGTTGCAGCCAAGACATAGCTTTTATGAAGGAAATGTGTAGCCTAGGTCACGGGTTTCCTTCACACAAGCTATGGCCTAGGTCAAACAGGGGCTTAGTCCAGCCAATAGGCTCTCAAAAGGCCCCAAGGGGTCTCTAGAGGTCCTATCTTCCATGCAAAAGGGACAAGATGGACTAAGGATATGTGGAGGGTAAGAATATGATGTGGTAGATGTCAAAGCAAGTGGTGAATGTCTTAAATTAGGATGACGATGGCTGGTAGTCTCCACATGAGATGATGTGTAATCATAGGGAGGAGTAGGGTCACAAGAAGATGATAACAGAACCAAAGAGTCAATTGGAGCCAATTTAAGCCCCTTAAACCTAACTATGACTAAAAGTTGTGATTTGGTGCTAAATTAACCCCAATTTCATCATAGATTAAATGAATTATACAATTGGTAAAAACAATGATGTAATTTGTGCCAAATTAAGCCTCGTGACCCTAATTTTCACTATATAGGATGTGATTTGGGTCTCAATTGGAATCTATGTCATCATTGAATGAACCAAAGGGTTACTTTGTTCAATCAAAGAAGCAATTGGGTCTAATTTGAGACCCTTTAACCTAAATATGACTATAATATGTGATTGGGGGCTCAATTATCCCTAATTTTATCACATATTGAGCTAATTATACAATTAGTGCAATCAGTGATGTGATATAGGTCAAATTGATCCTTTTTAAACCTAATTTTGAATGTATATGATGTGATTTAAGGCTAAATAAACCTTAATCTCATCACTAAATGATCCATATAATTGACTAGTTTAATCACATATGCATTGGGGCCAGTAGAGCCCATTGAACATAATTGTGACTATACGATGTGATTTGGGGTTTAATTAGTCCCAATTTCATCATGGATTGAGTAAATTAGTCAATTTTTTAAATCAATGATCTTTTATTTGGGTGAAATTGAGACACATGAATCTAATTTTGATTGTATATGATGTGTCTTAGGGCCAATTCATCATATCATGAAATTTGATTGGTTCAATCAAGGATGTAATTTAGGCCAAATTGAGATCCTTAAACCTAACTACATTAACAAAATGTGATTTGGGGCTAAATTAAATATGATTCCATCATCAATTGGGCCAAATAGTCAATTGATGCAATCAATGACATGATTTGGGCCAAGTTGAGTCTTTTGAAACTAATTTTGACTATATAGGATGTGTTTTGGGGCTCAATCAACCCTAATTTAATCACATAATGAACCAAAGAGTAGATTTATTCAATCATAGAGGCAATTGGGTCCAATTTGAGCCCCTTCAACCTAACTACAACTATAAGGTGTGATTCAAGGCTAATATTTCCCTAATTTTATGACAAATTGAGCTAATTAGTTAATCGATGTAATTAGTGATATGATTTATGCCACATTGAGCCTCATGAATCTATATTTGACTATAAAATATGTTATTTGGTGCTCAATCAGCCCTAATGTCATCACAAAATTAACCAAAGAGTTGATTATTTTAATTGCATAAGTAATTGGGGATAATTTGAGCCCCTTCGGCGTAATTGTGACTATATGATGTAATTGGGGGCTTAATTATCCCTAATTTTATCAAGATATAATCAATTAGTCAATCAGTGCTATCAGTGACATGATTCGGGTAAAATTAATTCCTTTTTAAATCGAAATGGAATGAACAATGTCCATGCCCCCATCTTGACCTCAGGTTCAAATGTATAGTTTCACTCAAGTTCACTCACATTAACTTAATGCATGATTCAAAAGGAATAAGCAATGTTTAAGGCCCCATCATGACTTTATGGTCAATAAGTGTGAATTGAAATGATAACCGTTTGTCATTAAACTTGTAAACTATACCATTGTGTATGTGTCTGAGCCAATATGTGTATGTGATTTAAACTTTTTAGGGTTTTATAATTAAATAATAAGCTTAGATTAAATGGCTAGTTTTGGTGTTAATATGGAATCAAATTGGCATTTATTGATTATATATAACTTTCAAAAAATAGTAAATACAAGGAGAAAGTGGACTTATCTAGATATACATAGAGTTTCTTATGGATCTAAATATTAGAAATGACTGAGTAGACATAGAGGAATCCTTCATATGTTGACTATTTTTGATATCTGGTTCTAGACAATAGTGCCATGTGGCACTAGTGTCCAAACCTAGTGTTAGTGTCCTTCCTATAATGTCTGTCTATAACTTTTAGGGGAGCTACAGGAATTCTTGAGGATCATGTAGGTGATTTTTAGTCATGTAGGGGCTCATTTGTGTCACTATTTTGGCTTATTATTCTCCAAAAACCTAATGATTACCTACACACATGAAACAATGAACTAATCAAATGGAAAAGGAAAGGAAAAACTAGGTTATGGGATGATATAATCACATAAAGCAACATCCCTTTTGTCCTGAATGTTACTTACATTAACCCTAATATTAGGGGTCTTAGATCATATGTATTTATACCTTAGGTAATGTGCACCATCAACTTGCATGATATATTAGGACGAATTTTGTCTAGGCCCTTTTTTGATCAAGCATGCAAATATCTAAGTGTGAATGTTGGGTAGTATGCAGAGCATTTGAGTTATACTATTGGTTGATT
Organism: Torreya grandis; assembly: GCA_037957365.1. Lineage (NCBI taxonomy): Eukaryota > Viridiplantae > Streptophyta > Pinopsida > Cupressales > Taxaceae > Torreya > Torreya grandis. The sequence continues at coordinate 788,033 of JARHVA010000312.1, read as the reverse complement.
TCGTGTAAATATGTGCTAAAATAGTAAGTGATATATGTAAAATGCCTTGTGAGGATCTTTATATAAGAGGATCTTTGTTTGAAAAATAATACCTTGCTCACAGACTGACAAGTCATGAAAAAGATATAAAAAACATAAGAAAAGGGTCATGAAGGGGTGAGGACTCAAACACAGGTAAAATGGCCTATCAGACACTAAATGTAAAAGTGGATAGTGGCACCATGTGGTGCCACTATCCTAAAAGTGGTGCTAATGTCTGAAGGCTTAGAATAGAGCAAAAATTAGGGATGATAGGCTAGGGGCCCCTAATACTAGTAAAAGATGACCTATGACCACTGGGGGTGCCAAAAATAGGGAAAATTAGACATGAGAAGGACCAAAAGACTCAAGATGACCATAAAAAAAAGGACTATAACCATCACTAAGACGCTTTGTGTGAAAGGGTAACAAAAGATGGTACTTGTGGTTGCTTGAGTAAATAAGGTTGTTTACATTTGCCCCCCCACCTTTTATTATAGTAATTCATTGAAATGGATGTAATAGAGTAAAAGAATATATAAATATGTGCATGTACTTACTTGTGTGAATGCAATTTGGATTTGTCCCACTTCTTGGCCAGAGAAGTAGATGAGAACCAGAGTGCAATATGTGAAAAGAAACATATGATGTAAATGCCCCCTATACTAAAATTGAGTGTGTAAACTAAATATGTAGAGAAACAAGGGTCACTTACCCTCACTTTGAATCTGAGTATGTAAATTGAAGGTGTGGAGAAACAAGGCTCACTTTCCCCCCACACTAAATTTGAGTACTGTAAACTGAGTCTGGTATACTACTATGGATCAACCACTGTAGGCAATCCTATGACCCAAACTAGTGAAAACCTAGTGATGATATTGGTGATGATATTGATGTAATCTAATAAATCTAAAAGTGAGGATCAAGAATGTGCACTCTATATCATGTCCCCTAATCTTTATATTTGAGTGATATAGTTGTGTATCTCAATATCTAAATAAAATGGCATACATTTATCAAATATATATATATATATATATATATATATATATATATATATATATATATTTACATAGATTGCGCATTTGAATACCTGTGTAAACCTGTATTAAACCTACGTAGACATGTGTGTCTATATATATAATAGTCTATAACTCTATATGGCTATGTAAACCTATGTATACCTATCTATTTGTATAATCTAAAAATTTCTAACTCTAGATGCTTGTGTAAAACTGTGTAAAACCTTTGTAGACCTATGCATCTATATAATCTAAAAATCTATACTCTAGATACCTATGTAAAACCTATATAGACATGTGTATCTATATAATCTAAAAATGTATAAATATAGATTCCTGTGTCAACCTATGTAAAACTTATGTAGACCTATGTGTTTGTATAATCTAAAAATCTATAATTTTGGATGTCTGTGTAACCCTATGTAAAACTTGTGTAGACCTATGCTTTTGTATAGTCTAAAAATCTATAACTGTAGATTCCTGTGTAAACCTATGTAAAACTTGTGTAGATCTATGCATGTATATAATCTAAATAATCTATGTAACTAAATGCTTATGTAAACCTATGTAGACATGTATGTCTGTAAAATCTAAAAATTGATGACTCTGGATCCCTGTGTGTCTAAAAATGTGAATGCAACTCTGTATTTATGAAGTAATCTATACATATTTACCCCCACCCTTTTTTGAGAGAGCTAAAACTGTGATGAGGATATGTGACCAAAATTAGTAAGGACCAATTGTGCTAGTGTTACTTGGTAATTATGATGGTGTTTTAGTTTTAAATAATGTATTGATTATGTCAAAGTTTGATAATTTAGTGTGTAGTTGTATAGGTACTTGGTCTATTGTACAGATATTAGAATGTAATTATTTTTTGTCATTTTAAAGGTTTGAAAATGATGAGAGGATTAGTTTTACCAATATGGGATATAGAGTGTATCGGTATCAAGTCCCATGCGCAAGAAATGATTCATGAATCAAAGCTACAATTTTTGAGATATGGCAATTATAACATAGTTGTCTTATTTAGCAAAATTGGCATGTAGGGGTACCCTTAATAAGGTGTTATTAAGTAAGTGTTGAATTAAATAGGTCGTTTTGAATCATTATCAATTTATTTACATCATTTGAGAGGAAATAAGTTTGAGTATGAGAGATAAAAACATGTCAAGGAGATGAGATGCTAGGTTCTCGCATTATGAGGAGGTTGAGGCATGTATTCAGGGTTGGTAGGAGGTGCACCTAGTAAGGGACCCTAAGTTTATCTATGTTTTATCATTTTTATTGTCTATTTTATGTATTTTGTTAGATAAAGGCTATTTTGGCCTATTTTAGGGAAGGTGGCACTATTGTACCATTCTAGGTGCTAGTGTATATATTCTAGTGATATTTTCTAATGTGTGGCTCTTCTATCCAACACTGTTGTCCTTTGGGTAGCGCTAGTGTCTAGTAGGGCCCATATATGGTGCCTAACATTGTTGACTAGTTTTTTATTTTTGTTGTTGTTTTATGGTATTAGTTTTTGTTATACTGATGTTAGATGTGGTTGAAATTTTACAGGTTGATGCTTATATGAGGGAATTTTGAATTGGTCAGATGATGGAGACTATTCAGGGTTTGCCCTTGTCTACTTATAAAATAGAGTTGCTCAAGAGAGCAGGTTTGAGACATGTTTCTTTCCTAGAGCCTATGCCCTGGGATAACCATATGATCACTACATTATGTGAGAGATGGCATGTAGACACATATACATTATAGCTACTTATTGGCAAGATGACCATGACATCAGAGGATGTATATTAGATCATGTGGTTGCCAATTTTTTGGTAATGGCTATATCACAGGAGGTTACTTGTATGTGAGCTATACATCGAGCATATAATCAATTTTATATTATGGTTGTGGGTAATCATCACACAAGTAGTCAAAGTGACATACTAGTGACCATGATTATTTTGTCTAATGTTTCGTTATTGTATAAGTTTTTAGTTGTGTCCCATCCATCATTTTTTTCTATGGATGGGAGTGGTGTCCCTATTTCATATAGGATGCATGAGATAGTTTATGACATTGAGAATCATGGCACCATATATTCTTAGGGTCAGATCATACTGGCTCATTTATATAGGGACATATACTGCTTTACCCAGGAGATGAATGGTGGGGGTATCGATACATTGACACTATTGCATTATTGGGCATATGAGCAAATAGCTATGATTAGGCTAGTGGCACATTAATGGGATGAATGATCTCACTCACATGTATTTGGAGATAGATGTACTGGAATAGGGCATGCTCTGAGGAGGAGTAATACCTATTATTGATAGTTACTATATATTTTGAGAGTAGAGGACATTATTTGGAGACCCTACAGGGGTGACTTGAAGATAACACATAGTTGAGATACATTTGAGTTGGCTATTAGATACATGAATGGTATAATAATGTACATACAAGTGGTTATAGTATCACAAGGTTACCTGATAGTTTGGTGTCATACAAGATGTACACCTAGATCTTATAGTGTAGTTGAGGAGTTATTGAGCTCCTATGATGTTAGGGAGTAGGATGAGGCCATTGATTGTTGAGCTAGCTCCTATTCTAGTGATAGAGAAGGATCTAAAGATAAAGGTATTGGATATAGATGATGTGGGAGTGACTGAGGCCTCCCTAGCCTAGTGGAGTGAGCATATGTGGGCACCTTTGTTCTTGAGATATGGAATAATCTCAAAGGAGGTACTAGATATAGAGCCCCTGAGGGTTTTTGATGGTAAGTTAGATAGTTTTTATGTTCTACTTAATGTTGATCAAGAGTTTTGATATATTAAAATTCTTATAAATTGTATGGATACTTACAGGTGCAAGAGATGATGAGTATTGGGAGGTCACCATTGAGTAAGTGTTGCATGAGTTGACATGGCATATTCCAAATGATGTCATTGATGATATATTGGTGGAGTGGGACACTAATGTAGCTAGAGTGCATGCTAATTTGGTTGATCATGTGGTGATAACGACTATGGCATTCAGGGGAGCAACAATAGATAGAGATGATTTTTGTGTGGAGCTGTAGAGGCAAACCATATAGTCCTGGCTATGATAAAAACATTGTAAAGCTAAATCAGCCAAAGTTACAATAACACCCATATAGCCATGGTTGAGATGTATGAACATATCATTCATTTGACTCACAAATATAATAACATATATTTCACTAATATTGATGTTGAGATGACTTATACTATAAACATTACTAAATCATTTGAAATCCTCCTATTCCAACTTATATTTAAGTAAGGTTATTTTAACAATATTTAATATAATGAATGTTTTTCAATTATTGTGATTTAGAGAACATGATTTTAAGTAGAAATCATAAATCAAATTTTAATATGTTAGCATTTTCTTTTTTTTGGATATTAATATTATTTAATGGTATTTGTGTGATTTTTTATTCTTCTTATCTTGTGATTATCATCAATTTACATATGAGAATACAGGAATATAATAATAATAATAATAATAATAATAATAATAATAATAATAATAATAATAATAATAATAATAATATATTCATGAATATTAGTTAACAAAAATCTAGTTAATTTGCATTCAAAAGTTATCTTGAGATTAAAAATCAAAACGACAAACTTGCAATAGAGCTTCCTCAAAAAATACAATGAAACCTCATGGTTGTTATATGGTATATAATCAAACACCATCCACCATTGGTCCCAAAAATTATTTCGAATCAAATTATTTTAGCATTGGTGGATCAAGAAGTGTTTTGTGGATAGTGGAAAGGGTGCATTGGTTGTTGGATCAATGAATAAGGCATAAATTAGGTCTTTTGATATTTTTTTGTCCTTCACATCATGTACTAACATTTTTTCAGCATAGTCAGCCCTAGATCTATCCCTATATGATGATTTTCTATCAATTTGATAGTTATCAAATTAGTTTGACTTAATATTAACTCTATGGTATTGGCTAAATAGGTTCAATGGGTGTTAGTCAAAGTGGGGTATCTCATTCTCCTAATTATTTGTTCAGTTTCTATTTTGTTTTCCATTATGTGAAACTAAATATTCCTAAATACCTAGGAGGTCCTATGGAGCTATAGGAGGGCTAGGAGGGTTAGATGATTTATGTGTATCCTTTACGTCAAGCTTACATTTATCACACATCCCTGCATACTCTTTTGCCCGAAGATTTCTCACAACCTTACACACAAATCTTGTGCATGTTCATAAACATTCATGTAATGGTCACCTCAAATCATATTCTACAATCCTCAGTGCACTTTCCACACAAAGCATCCTTGTGCACTTCATCATTTCTTACTCACATACTCGTTAGGTCCTTTGGGCCCCACTTTGGCACAACCATGCATTGGCCTACCCTAACTACATAACAACAATTGGTGTAACTAGCTTTTATATACCAACTGAGGATCATAAGCTTAGGAATCATTGAAGATAGCTTAGATATTAACTATTCAGACCATTTCTAACTACCACATCTAATAGGATGATTCAAATTCTCTCATTGGTAGTTGTGCAACAATTATTACTATCTTCATATTATACATGTTTAATATGTAACATATGCATCTGGCCAAAAAATAACATAACCAGATTAGTGCCATTCACACAGTTGTAACACCATTAGATTGATTTACATATCTACTCTATATACACACACTGTAGACATTGCACTTTGTATCCTCTATTCTTTGATTTATGAATAAAAGTTAAATTTCTTAAAAGTAAGACTTTTTCTCCATTGAATGTGTGTTTGATTTTTCTTTCTAAATACTCCCTATGCATTCACTCTATACAACCAAACTCAATTTTCCCCCACACACCTAGTCTTGGGCCCCGTGGTATAGATCATTAGATAGAGGTTTAAGAGGGTTAGGATGAAGATTAGCATGCTATTATCTTGAAGTTGAATGCGTTATTTTAAAATAAATGGGTTTTAATAATAAAACAATGAAAATAAAATTTTATAAAATCTAATATTATTATATACATCATTATTCATACAAAATTGAGTGTATAGGATCACACTTCTCAATATTAAACTAATTTACATACGAATCTTAATTTAGGAAAAAGTTAAGTATAACAATTATATTATGAAAACTTTCATTTCAATAAATAAAAGGGTATAATAACTGAATGCATAATAACTACGAGCAAGTGAATGTCATCGTGAATGTAGGGAACCACTATGACCTCTATTGCATGATTGGTGCCTCCCTCAAGCACCACAACCATAACTCTAGGAGGGCAAATGGTGGTGAGATAAATCTAGAGGAACCCTACTAACAACATAATAGGCACTCCCCAAGTAATCCAATATATTCTAGAGGTGCTCCTCCTCTAATTAATCTTTTTCCCTATAGATTTGAATATACAAAATTGCATTGGACATCACTTGAACCATGATAGTTACTACAAAAAATATCCTCCATAGATATGTTATTGAAAATTACATGTTTCCTTTCTTTCCATAATTGAAATAGGGTTTAAAATGAAAGATGTTTCAAATTTGAGTACATTATGCAAGTATCATAGTCAAATTCCCTAGAAACACCATTTTCCAAAAAAAATATAGAAAAATTGGTTGTTAGAAGGTACAAATCTATTTCTAGGTAGATTGAACATGCTTGTGAAACAAAAAGATATGCTTGAGAGATTCATGGTGTAGGTAAAATGGGAAATAGGGTAGGCCACACCTCAATAAACCATACAACTTCCAAGATGGAAACCTAGGTGAATGATGCACCAAAGGAAGTAAGCCTACTTGGGTTCAATAATGGAAATCCACATTGCTCAAAAGAATTGACTTTCATGTGAGCATTCAGAGAATTGACTTGAATGTGTTAGTAGAGAAAAAAGTCGATAATCAAAATGGGGATTTTACCATTGAAAATGGGTATCAACAGGGCACTTCTAGCTTGTTGACAATATGGTGGGTGTTTACATGCCAATTTTATGAAGGTACTCATACAACATGTCATTTTTATCCTCCACAATTAACTCCTACTCGTTACTCTACAATTTAAATTTATCACAAAGGATAGGCCATAAAATCAAGTCCTTAGATATTTACAAAACAAATATGAGATATTCATAATGCCCTTCATAACGGGCTACAAGATTTTGATCCAAAGGAACAAGACAAATGGAAAACAATAAGAAGAAATAATTAGAGACCGCCATAGAAAATGTAAATTCAAAGGATGCCCATGCAATAAATAATCCAATACCATCTTAAATGTGATTTTAGTTGTTCCCACTCTTTCCAAATACTCGTATTATATATATAATTGAAATAATTATTGAGAATAAGAATACATTTATTATTTATTTATTTTTTAAAAGAATAATTTATTAATTTCAGATTAAATAATTTTATATATTACTCTTTGTTAAAAAATAGGACCATTTATTTAAAATACTATATATATATACATATTAAAATGATTAAATAACCTCTCTTTTTAATAAAGTATATATTATAATAAAATATATAAAAAATGACCATGAATTACATGTTTTTGTGTGTAAACAATATTCAAATTTCTATTTAACATGTAGATATTATAATAAAATATATAAAAATTTGACCAAGGTATACATAATTTTATGTATAAACAATATGCAAATTTCTATCTAACATGTGCAATCTTAAGTTTAAGAATCAATGTACACAAGCATTCATACACAACAAATAACTAGTTTGATATTTATATCAAAAAGATTTTTTTAACTTTTAACTTAAAAAACTACAAATATTCCTAAGTGCATTTACTCATTCTATTCCAACTAACCTCCTTCACTAAAATTATGTACCCATAAAATGTTCTCACCATAACATGAATAAACATAATAGGGGAGTGGAATTAGTAGTTGTGATTCATAATTTTAATAGTGTATAATATTATATATGATAATTATTGTGAACATATAAATTACATTAAAGATATTTTATGATATTTATTTATTATTCATTTAGTTTTTTTAGTGTTTTAATTTCAAATAGACACATGTTGAGGATTTCTCTAATACACTATGTTATCAACACTTAATTTTAACGTACAATTGTTAAATCTATTATGTCTATTTATTTCATTGGAATTTGTATATTCAATGTTGTAATTCATGACAAGTTAGTGGACAATACATATAATTTGGGTATTTACGACTATTAACTTTTATTGAATGTGCTACCAAGGAACAAATGCATCATGTATAGTTGTCATTACTTCTTTGTAAGTCACAAGTATTATCTTACTTCTAACTTTATATTCTTTTTTTTTACATTGCTCATGTTTTTATCTACATTTATTTTTTGTTTGTATTATTAATTTCTTAATTGAATCAAATGTATGCTAGGTATATTAAAACACATGGGATTTTTTTTCAAAAGTTTTGATTTTTTATTTCTTTTCAAAAAAAAATTTTAAGGGTGGATAGTCTCTATATATCCAAAAACCTTTAGATAAAATCAATCCAACAAAATGAAAAGGTGAAAATGGTAGAGGCTAGTGATGATAGAGATCCCTTATTCAATGTCTAGGCCCCATTGTAATGCTTTAATGCCCTAAACATACCTTTTTAGTTTAATTCTTTTCTAAAATTATATAAAAAATTTATTATATGTTTATTAATTTGAAATAATTTGTTTTCCAAGGTCAAAATTTTGAATCACAAACTAGGTTGGATGGAAAGAGTTTGATTATGAATGTTTTAAATATGAAAAATGTATATCAAATGAATAATGATAATATAAAATTATATTATTAATTTTAGTTTTTTTTTGCATATTATCATTTTCATGAGATAATTTGTCTAACTTTAAACTCTAAAAACTACCACATTAAATGTATTTACTCATTATTTTTTGACTACCTTCCTCCATAAATATATAGGTTATGAATTCTATTTACTCTCTCTCTCTCTCTCTCTCTCTATATATATATATATATATATATATATAATGTTTTAATTTAAAATACGCACATGTTGAGGCATTCTCTAAAACACTATGTTAAAAACACCTATTTTTAACATAATAGACATGAATGAGATTAAAACCTAATTGTTGAAGATAGATTTTACATTTATTGAGTTGTAATATGTATGTTAAATGTTGCAATGGATGAAAAGTTAGAGGGAAACACATCTAATTTGGATATTTATGATTATTTATATTTATTGGATGTGCTAGCAGGGAACAAATGCATCACACATATTTTTTGTTACTTATTTGTAAGTTATCTATTATGTTTCCTCTACCCCCTTTTATTTTTTCATTATTCATTCTTGAATCTATGCTTATTTTTTATTTGCATTGTTCATTGCTCCATTGAATCGAATGAACGATGGCTAGATTGAAAAACAAAAGATTTTATTTTCAAAAGTTATGATTTTTTCTTTCTTTTCAAATAATGTGTTTTATTTCATTGTAATAAGGAGAGTGGATGGTCTTTGTATATCTAAAAACTCTTAGACAAATCAATCCAAGGATAAGGAAAGATGAAAACTATAGGGGCTAGTGATAATAGAGATCTATTTTGGAATTCCTTGGCCCTACTACAATGCTCATAATGCCTCAATTACACCATGTTATTTTAATGCTTCACCAAAATTATATGAATATTTTATTAAATGTTTCATTTTAATTTGAGAAAATTTGTTCTCCAAGGTCAAAAATTTAAATCAAAAACTAGGTTTGATGTCAAGAACATGATCTATAATAGTTTAAATATGGAAATATGTTACAAATGGAAAAGCCTAATATGAAAATATATCATCATCATCATCATCATGAGTCCTTTTTTTGACATATTGTTATTCTCATCATCATCACGAGTCCTTTTTTTGACATATTGTTATTCTCATCATCATCATCATCATCATCATAAGTCATTTTCTTAACATATTCTTATTCTCATCATCATCATCATCATCATGAGTCCTTTTTTTGACATATTCTTATTCTCATCATGTAGAATATAGCTTCAACATTTTACAACTCATTGGATGCCAAAATTTTTACAAACAATCTGAAGGTGGACCACAAAGCTATATATTTATTGCTTGAAAGTATAAGTTATATTATAATTAATAAAAATTATACATGCTTAGTCAAAAATTTATATGGTATGAAAGCACACCTTGAGAAAAATATAGTACATAAAACAATAATAGTTTGAAACCCAGATAAGGTACAAATAATCAAGGCTCAAGGGAAAACATCATTCAAATAGTAATGACACTATTTTATGGAGGTGCACATGACTCTCTTAAGATAGTTTTCCTCCTTCACATTGGGTTTATTATCCTTTGGGGTGTTGGGATAAAAACATGCATGAAAAGTTGTATACCAAGGATTTGTGTTATTACCATAGTGCCAATTAAGGAAAACATTATCAGGTTTCTTTGAGGAAGTTCTAAAAGGGTATTAATAATGTTTAGTTGGATTTACATGTACTACATCACCATTCCATTAAATATGATTGATGCTCTTATGACCACTAGGCTTCTTGATGGGACTAGTTATTACCTTACGATCTAAGTTTTGTTTTTTACCATTCAAGGGTTGAAATGAAACTATTATTTTTTATCTTCATTATCTGATTTGGTGTTTAATAATGCAATAGTGTTAAGACTTAACCCAAAATTTTATATGTCCTTAATTTTATATTAATAATTTATTTATATTCCTTCTGATTACTTGAAATTCTTCCCTTTCGATCTATTTTTAGCAGAAACAACTTAGGGGAAATCTCAATCTAAGTGATGATGGTTTTGGCACATTAAATAATGAAAAGGGAGTTTATTATAGTCAAGTTATTATTCAACCATCTCTCCTTATGGATATTTAATCCATTCCATTTTAGGAAGAGGGTTTCTCACATTCATTTCAACACATATTTTGGCATGAGGAATATGCATTTACTATTTTTTTAGAATAAATATAAATCATCTTCTTGAGGTAGTTCATGATCCTTAAAATAATGGATTCTACCCACAAGTGCATTAATAAGTAAAATAATCTTACCCATATTGGAGCTACCTTTGAATCCTCTTATGAAAATTCAAAATTAAGCTTCCACAACGTCACAAACAAACCTAATATTTTAAAAAATTAATATCCATGTTAAAATACACTAGCTCAATCTTATTATGCTATTAAAACAATAATGAATAAGCCTATTATGCACATGCATCATACCACCATTAAATTTATATTGCTCCATAATGCAAACTTGTAACTCCTTTTTGCAAGGCCCTGACCCACAAACTTATAGTTCAAACCTCATTTTGTTGAATTAACCATTTCTTGTTCAATAGCATTGTGCTAAAAGGGGATCATCAATTATTCATCAACCACTATAATGAACCCCAATTTCATCCATAGGTTCTTATTATTTTCATGAATAATACATTTATCTCATGATCTATTTCCAATTTTTACATATTTTATTGTGCTCTGTCAATGGAGAGTTGATATTATTTACATGCAAGCTATGTATGTGATTATTTATAGTAACAAATTTCACATTAGAAAATGATAAAAATTTAATGGGTGACATGAATTTTTTATAGTTAGATATAAAATGATATAAACAAATACAGATCATATAGCTCAAACATAAAATTACAATATATTTTTTTTTTATTCCACCATCTACAAAAACTAACTTGAGCACCCTAAACTACTATTTGTGATAAAATCTATACATTTTGTAGGATGCAACCAAAGGTAAATACACAAAAGGATTATAATGTAAACACATAAAATTAAAAATTACACCATTCATAGTGGAAATAATGAGCAATGCCCTTCATTTTATATATACAAATAGCTTGGAGTTGCAGTTGGTCTTACAGGGTTTTTCTTCTTAAAATGTTTTCATTCCTTGATGGGATTTTTAAACATGTTTAATGTAGAAAAATCAATATGTGTACATATTACTTGTGGGCTTAAAAATAAAACATATACATGATTCATTAGAGAAGGGGGGTTCCCTTAAGGATATTCAAACATGTAGATGAAGCGATTGGGTTAAGAATGATTACAACGTCTCTGAAGATGTGATGTTGTTTAGATAGATAGTTGTTTGTACACATAGGGTCACTAAATTAGGGTTGGGGAGTAATGTTTATGATATTACTATAGGTTTAAATTATTATATTGGGTTAATCTAAGGATCTATGACCATAAAGTCCACTACAAATTCTTGCAATAGTTTCATATGTGTGATCATGATGCTTGACTATGTACGTAACTCTAAAAAATAGATTCCTTCCCCTTAAAACATTAATCACACTTGTGAAGGGAGGAGAACTATAAAAATTTATGAAGCATAATGGGATGAGCTGGCCCTAATCACCATCATTTATGATTTACCTCTAGCGATGTATCCAATAATTTAAAGATCGAAGTCAAGACATATGTAGTTTTTCCCCTTACTGTGAATGTGCAATTGTGTTACTTCACTATATGAATGCAGATAATAATATGGCTTTTGACACTTGAAAATTATCATTTAGGGATTGGAATAGTGTGCTTTAGACTTAGTTGATGACTTCTCTTAGGGATTTATTTGTGAATTGGGAAGAATATAATAGTTTTTTTTATCAATGTGAAATAGTGTATAGATGCTTGATAGATAAGTGTCAAGTGAGTCCCAAGTATGGGTTTTATTTATATTTATATGAATCCATATAGGAAATTTATTACACTAGTAACATTATAAATAAATGGCGTGACCCTTAGGAGTGATTTTATTTTGAAAAATTTATATTCTTTGGTGAAAGAAACTAATGTCGCCCTTAGGATAGTTTCTTCAATGGAACTATTCAATTTTGGATTTACTATATAGGAGATAGGAATGCAAATCTAATGCTCAAAATATGTTTGAGTAAGATATTTTTATGGTTTGACACAATCTAAGAGGTTCATGTAGGTGACTAATAATAAAATGAGATGATTGGACTCACATCAAACATCTGGATGTGATATACTAGTGAATAAGAGAAATATGTGTGCACATAAGTCATGTATGGTGAAGGTAGGTCAAAAGTGATGTTTCTAAGTGTCCAATGCCATAATTAAATATATATAAGTTCCCCATTTTATTCTAGTAATTAAATATAATTAAAATACTAGAGTATAAGGATAAAGTACACTTGAATGTGTAAAACACACTTTTTATTTGGGATATGGATCCTAATGTGTAGCTTTCCCCAAGAAAACTTTCACTAAAATTTTGGTAGTTAATGTCCATATGTGAAATCTGAAATGTGAACCATAATTGAAAATCTGAAATTTAAGAGAAAAGAAAGAGTATATGTGTATGGTGAAACCATGTTGCCCTATAAATGATTAGAGATGATGCTTCCTTATTGAAGAATTGGAAAATGGTTCCTCATAATGAACCATTGGATAATTGAGGGTGATCAAACCCTTATTTTGAATAACTATGCAATCCCTTAGCTAAGGAAGATGAATCCCCCAACTCTCATGAATAGGGAGTAGTGTTAAACCATTGAGCATTTTTGAACCTCAATGACACTAACTCAAATAAATAAGACAACTCTAATCATGAACCTCAAGATGGTAAGGTAGGAATAACATAATGGTTTAACAATGATCCATGACTTGGATTTTGAGCATCACTAAACCTCAAGTTACATTACTTCAAAAAAATGGATCAAATGCTATAAAAAAAATTCTAGATTCAAGTTTGCTCCCTACTTGGTGCGATCAAATTGTCTTTGAAAAAGAATAACTATAATAGTGATCACTAAAAAATTTGTCTATGTTCATGAAAAAGTATCAGGGTAAGTGCATAAAGTTGGAGGACAAAAAGTGGCCTACCCGAGGACATGATTTTTCTGAAATTTCTGAAATTTGAAATTTTGTAGATAATTTGAGATATCTACCCTCCAAATTTGAAGATGGTGTAAAAACATGAAATGTAGAATTTCAAGTATAATTTTCAAAACAGTAATTTTTTTAAAAAAATGGTTAAGAATAACTAGGTAAAACATCTAAAATTTGAAGAGGAACTCTAGCTTTTCAGAAAACATAGTAGATAGACAACCATGATGCACACCATTTTTTGAGAAGCATTTAATATTATTTAAAACCATTTGGGTAAAATTTAGATAAAATATTATGGAACATCACCCATATTTTTTTGTATTTTTTCAATTAATACTTTTTTTATGAAATTTACAAGTAACTAGATCCTAAAAACTGATAAAGAGATAGATAGTCATCCGTGAGTCAGGCCTAACTATCTCAAAAAATGAGAATCATATTTTTTTGGGAATGTGTGTATAATTAAACATACTACCTCGCCATATAATTTATTTTTCACTTGGGTCAATGAAACACAAATTACATGAACATGTATATGCATGTGTGTTTACAGCATGTAGCGGCTTAAAAAGGGCATAGTTAGAAATAAATATAATTTAAAACCTTAAATTAGTCTAAAAAATATAAGAATCATATTTTTGAAAATATGAGAGCATTATCATCATGATGGTATCAAGTTTTTGAATTTTCACATTGAAATTATTAGTGTATTTCACAATCAAAGTTGAAATTTTTTGTTTATTTTCATACCTTTCAATACTCAACTATACATTGACAATCCAAGCCTTTGGCTCAGGAATCCAAGCCATTCCCAAGCTAAAAGGTGTGGGAATTGAATTTGAATTCAAATACCATGAACATGTTAATAATGTGATCACATTAAAAATGTGATCACATTATATATTTTAAACATCCTAAACTTGAATAGGATCCATTAGGCTTATTAGTCTTAATATTTTTGTCTAATATGACCTATGCCATCAAATCCATAACTGACATTGTATTGAAGGAATTTTCTTGCATGAGGACCAATTACTCTTAATTGTAAAGATTATACTGAAGAAAATACTCAATTGGTTAAATATGATGTGCAATTAGGGAAAAATATTCACAATAGACAAATTATATGGACATAATTCATTGCATGGGGTGAAAATTGCCTCTTCCAGGTGGAAGTAATTAATTACATAAGACTTAGTTTTCATCAATTGTGTATAGTATTGAAAAAAATATCAATTGATTTAACATGGTGTAATTAAATCCACAAATGACATTAGATGGATGTAATTACTTTCTTGGAGATTGAGTGGCCCTAATTACATATCATATTAAGCTTAAACACTCAATTGGTTCAATATGGTGTGAAATCAAGGCTAATGGAACCCAACTAGAACATTATATGGACACAATTACTTTCATGGGGCTCAGTTGGCCCCAATTATGTATATAAGATAAAACCAAATTCATGATTAGCTAGATATATTTTACAATCGAGAATAATGAAGTTGTAATTGACATTAGATGTATTCAGCTACTTACATGAGCCTTGGTTAGCCATAATTGCATATTCAATTGAGCTAAATACTTGGTTGATTCAATATGTTATGTATTTGGGACCGACAAAGCCTCCTGTTGATAGTAGAAGGATGAAATTTATAACACAATGATTATTTGGACTAAATTTCATAGATCATATTGAACTAATATATTATTTAGTTGAATTTGGTGCATAATCAGAATCCTAATTTTTTTTAAAGATGGATTTGTAATTCTTTATAGAGGTTTTAATTGGTCATGATTTCATATCAGATTGATGATAACACTCAATTATTTGAATAAGGTGTGAAATTAGGGCCCTAATTAAAATTATGTTGACACAATTCCTTGGTCAAGCCTCGATTGGCCCCAATTATGTATCATCTAGAACTGAATACTTGAATGGTTTAATATGGTGTATAATCAATGCAAAGTAAGCCCCAATTTCCATAAGATATGAATCAAATTCATTACAAATGGCTCCTTTAGACTAAATTGCATATCAAATTGAAAAAATACTTATTTTTTTAATATGGTGAGCACTTGGATCCCCAATTGATATCATATGGAAAAACTTCCTTACATTGAGGCTTAGTAGGCCCCTGGGATCAAATTTTCCCTAATTACATCATTTATATAGTAATAAATAGGTTCACATGTATGAAATTGGTCAAAATTACATCAATCATTACCATAATTGACTTCGTAGGCTCAATCTGTGATGATGTGGGGATAATTGATCCCGAATTCACATTATTTACTCATAGATCTACATTCAATGAGCTCAAATTTACCCCAATCACCATCACAATTGTAACTTATATACCCTAGAACTTATACCCTAAGCACTAATCCCTAAAGTTCATAATCCCTAAACTCTATTCACTATAAATATAAAATCTTTAAACCTTGAACCAACTATTTTATCCCAAATTAACATCATTTAGACTAATACTTAAGTTCACAGGGCTCAGATTAGCCTAAATTAATTTTTAGACCCATTTGACTAATTCACTCAATCTACACGTGTGACATGACATTCATGGTATAATGACAACCCAAAGACACATTTTATAGTCATAAATGGGTCCAAGTGATTCAAATTGTCCTTAATAATATTTGTGATCGACCTTGTGTACCCTAAACCATTTATATACATTAAAACCTAAAAGGGCCATAAACCATAAACCATAAACACTATACCCTAAATTGTAAGCTATTTACTTTCCAGGTATTTACTAACTTTAATTTAGTCCCAATTAACATATTTTGTAGTAATAATCATGGCATATCTAGTGATTAGACATTAATATATAGGTCCTTAAACCTAAACCCTGTGTCATAATCCCTAATGATCCATAAAACATTTAGATTGTAAGCCCTATGCCCTAATGCCCACTATATGCCAAAAACATACATGCCTTATGATATAACTAATTTTATCATGATATGTCATAATTTATGCACTTTTTAAACCTATGGCTAGAGACTTTGGAGTACCAATCTAGCTATGTGTATCTAATAAATAAATTTGGGTTATTTTGATCACCTTCAACCTAATTAACCAAAGAGGAGGAGAGGTAATTGATTCTTTTATTCAAGGAGGCATTTGAGGCCAATTTGAGGGTCTTCAATAGTAAGATATGATTTGAGGCAAAATTAAAAGATCAATCTTCTATCATGAATTGATCTAATTAGTCAATTTGTACAATTCCCTATGTTATTTAGGCAAAATTGAGCCCCTAAAATAAATTTATGGCTAAATATATTATATAGCATGTACATGGCATAATTGACCCTACTTTTATCAAAAATGCAAACATGAAGGTAATCAAGTCATAAATATGTGTCATAAGTAGCTCATATGTTCTTTAATTACCTTAGTGATTGGACCCTATATTTGATATCTTAAACCCTAACTTACCCTATACCATTTAACTTTAATTCCAAACCCTATACCATTTACATTAAACCCTAAGCCATAAGCCCTAAACCTCAACCCTAAACAATTAAATTTAGCCCCAATTAACATTATTTATATATATAATAAGAATTAGGTTCACAGGGATGAACTTGGTTAAAATTGCATCACTCATTACCACAATTGACTTCATAGGCTCAATATGCAATGATATGGGGGATAATTGATCCCAAATTCACATTCTATAATCATAGACATAGGTTCAAGGCTCCTAGATTTGCCCTAATTACATACACAATTATATAAATGTACGCTAAAACCTATACCCTAATCCCTAATCCTTAAAAATTTCTTAATCCCTAACCTCTAAACCATAAATATAAACTCTTTAAACCTTGAACCAATCATTTTATCCTAAATTAACATAATTTAAACTAATAATTAAGTTTATAGGTCTCATTTTGGCCTAAATCACATGACTGATTGGCCCATTTAACTAATTCACTCAATTTGCACATGCAACATGACATCCATGGTATAATGACTACGCAAAAATACATTATCTAGTCTTAAATGGGTCCAAGTGATTCAAGTTATCCTTAATTATCTTAAAATTGACCCAGTGTACCCTAAATCATGTATATACATTAAAACCTAGAAGGGTCGTAAACCATAAACCCTAAACACTATACCCTAAATTGTAAACCATTTACTTTCCAAGTATTTACCAACTTTAATTTAGTCCCAATTAAAATCCTTTATAATAAGAATCTAGTTTGAATACATGACATATCAAGTGATTAGACATTAATATATAGGTCCTTAAACCTAAACCCTATATCCTAATCTCTAATGATCCCTAAAACATTTAAATTGTAAGCCCTATACCCTAATTCCCACTACATGCCACAAACATACATGCCTTATGATATAACTAATTTTATCATGATATGTCATGATTTATACACTTTTTAAACCTATGGCTAAATCCTTTGGAGTACCAATCTAGCTTTATGCATATGTTTAGTAATTTGGGGCTATTTTGAGCCCCTTCAACCTAATTACACAAAAATGAGGAGAGGTAGTTGATTATTTTAATTAAATATGCACTTGAGGGCAATTTGATGGTCTTTAATAGCAAGATATGATTTGGGGAAAATCAAAATATCGGTCTTTTATCATGAATTGATCCAATTAGTCAATTTATATAGTTTACTATGTTATCTAGGCAAAATTGAGACCCTAAACAAAATCTATGGATCAATTGATTGTATAACATGTTCATGGAATAATAGACCCTACTTTTATCAAAAATGCAAACATGAAGGTAATCAAGTCATAAATATGTGTCACAAGTAGCTCAAATGTTATTCAATTACATTAGTGATTGGACCCTATATCTAATATCTTAAACCCTAAATCACCCTTTACCATTTAACTTTAACTCCAATCCCTCTACCATTTATGTATCTAACCCTAAGCCATAAGCCCTAAACCCCAAACCCTTTAAATTATAGACCCTAAACCCTAAAACATAAATTTAGCCCCAATTAACATCATATATATATATATATATATATATATATATATAGTAAGAATTAGGTTCATAGGGATGAACTTGGTTAACATTGCATCACTCATTACCACAATTGATTTTTTGGGCTTAATCTACGATTATGTGGGGGATAATTGATTCCAAATTCACATTTTTAAATCATAGGTATATGTTTAGGGCTCTCAAATTTGACCCAATTACCTCCACAATTTTATAAATGTACCTTAAAACCTATACCCTAATCCCTAATCCTTAAAACTTTCTTAATCCTTAAACTTTTAAACCACAAATATAAACTCTTTAAACCTTGAACCAATTATTTTAGCCCAAATTAACATCATTTAGATTAAGAATTAAGTTCATAGGGCTTAGTTTGGCCTAAATCACATGACTAATTGACCCATTTGACTAATTCACTCAATCTACATGATGACGTCCAAGGTATAATGGCAACCCAAAAACACATTTTATTATTAATGACTTATTATTATTTTTTGGGGCTTCAACCTACTCAAAAATTCTTTCTCCATGTATTAGGAAAGGTCCTCGTAGCCATGCAACTTCACTTTGGACCTTAATTGTAATAATTAATTCCTAAAAATTAACCTAATCCCTAATCCATAAACCCTATGCACTAATTTTCCTTAATCCCCAATCCCTTATCTACATTAAGTATAATTTGATTGTGTTATTTAATAACATGATCATGTTATTGTTAACATAGGCAACACTCACTCCTCATTGCCAATTGCCATCCCCATAGCTTAGATCAACAATAATATGATCATGTTATTATCATTATCAACTTACCATTGGGTTGGGTATGCTAGGACTTTGTGGAAAGCATAACATGATCACGTTATTTAGTAATGTGATTATTCTATTATCGATACCAGCTTTCCAATGGGTTGGGTGTGTTGGGACCTTGTGGAAAGCATAATGCAATCATGTTATTTAGTAACGTGATTATGCTATATAATACGATCATGTAATTATTATTTTAGTGATAATCTCACTTATCAATAACTATTTTTAGCCTAAATCGATACTTATGTCCATACAAACATTATACGAGATCTACATAATTATGTACTTGACCCCACCTTTGAAAAGTTATTTTTGTCCCTTCTGATGGGCTATAAATCACATTCAAATAGAAAGAGAATGTTGTTGAAGTAAAAAACACCAAAGGAATTAGAATATTTTAAAGAGAAACACAAGATGTTAATGCAAAAAGTTCACAATAAATAAGGTACAAACCCTAATATTGAAGAACCAAATCTCATAGATAATGAGCCAATTAATAATAATGAATTAAGCAATGCTGAAATTGACTATAATCAATCTAATAATGTTGAAATTGACCATAATGAAATGAATAATAATGAAATTGAAAATAATGAATTAGTTAATGTTGGAAGTTTACATTCAAAGTTCCAATTTTTTGATTTTGTTGATGATGAGTCTATGTATGATGCTTCACCATCCATAAAAAAAAGAAAATTTGATGGAAACAAATAATGATGAAATTAACCATCAAAAAAATTTCATGAAAACATATAACGAAGAAATTAACAATGAAGAATTTAATGTCATCCCACCTCTAAATAATGAATGTAATAATGGTTTTGAAACACCCTCTCAACAAGTTCCATCATTACCAACACCTCCAAGAATTGTGCATAGATAATACAAGTAATTAATTGAAGTCGATGAAAATATTTTAAAACCACTGCATAACAAAATGTCTAATTTCCATTCAAGAATACTAGTTCAATAAATTTTAGATATTTTATTTCATAATTTGTAGTATGATAATCAAAGATGTCAATTATTTATTTCATTGATAAAATTGATTAAGATAAGACCAATAATGTACACATTAGGACTAATAACATCTAACATAGATGATGAAAATGATGAAATTGTTGAAAATCTACATGATGCATATCATATTGTAGGCCCAAAATCATGTACCAAAGATTGTAATGTTGCCTAGTGTATACTTACAACTTGTGCAGTAAGTGACATAATAGTGAGAAAATGAATTGTTTAAAAAATAATCTGAACACTTCATATAAATAGAAAAACAATAAGGAAAGCAATTGAAAGATGTGAAAGACTTAATAAACCTAATACCAATGAGCTATGGGTGTTCTCTAGTAGACTTCCATGAAAGGACCAGGCTCTATCCGATACTCTCGAAGAGTTACTTACTTAATTTTGGAAAGATAATACAAGAGTTTCACCTAATGCAAGAGATGTTGTGAAAAAAAGAGTTGGTTCTCGTAACCGTGAACCACATCCAAAACATTTATTAGATATGAATCAAACATAATTGCACTATAAATTTTTGGAAAAAAATCCACAAATTTATATTTGTCAAAGATATTTTGATATGGTAAAACCTTTTTATGTTAAAATAAATCACACATGCACCACTTGTTGTTGTAGGCAACATGTTGAATTTTTAGTGTACTATGAAGTTTTTCTCTATTTTATTTGTACTTTACATAATAACATTTTGTAGGAGTATGGCATTGAATTTCCACCAAAATCAACCAAGGAATTTATTCCAACTATATTCTTTAAAAGACCAAATGGGTAATTATTTTACAACAAATAATGTTTAAATGGAAGTTATAGCATTTGTGGTGGATTGCCAAATTTTTAAAAATGTATCCATGAGGAGATTATAAGTGTAATTAGATAGGAATTAGTTGGTCTAAGAAAATAGAAATTAGTGACTTACCAAATAAAAGATGGAAAAGAATCTAAAAGGTATGAGCTTGTTACAAAAAAAGTTACCTATTTCAAAAAAATTGGTCAAATTTAGATAGAAGATTATTTGTGACTATGTAAGGCACACACACAGGGCTAGATGGTTGGATGAAACTTTTGAGATATGCAAGGATAAATTCTCACTTGGTTCCATTATTTTAGTAGTTGATTTTGCAAAGAATTACACATTCAAACCCCAAATGAAATTTCAATCACAGTATTATAACTCATTACAAGTTGTCATATTTATGCATATAACATTCATGCATGCACTTGATAATATAAAGCAATAATGGAAAATATTAATGAAGTACCATTTATATATTAATGATGACAGATCACATTATTCAAAGTATGTGCAAGGTTGTTTTAGAAGTTCTATGAATAGTTGAGTCATAGGAACATTACTTTCATTCAACATTACATTTAGTTCAACAATTGCACATCACAATTCAAAAATGCACAAATGTTTTATTGGTTGAGTAGGATGCACATTACCATAGGTGTATAATACATTTGGAGTTTCACCAATGTTGGCCATGAAAAAGGGGAGCATGACGGTGTTGGATCATGTTTAAAAAGATATATTGTAAGGGAGGAGTTGAAATTTGAAGAGGGTGTTAATTTGATAGATGCAAAAACTATGGTTGAATGGTGTAATAAGAACATGTGTCATGGTGTTCAACCAAATTCTATTATTCGTAGATATTTTTGGTTAATGGTGGAAGAACACTTGGTAAATTATAAGGATTTTATGACCCTAATGGTTTCAAGTAACCTCCACTCATTTCGTAGCTCGAATACAAGTTCTTGGACTATTCATATGAGACACTTGGCATGTTTATATTTTGCATGTGTGGACTCTATTTGGAATGAGTGTGAGTCACAAGAGTGGGTGGATGATTGGAGTTCCAAACCTCTAATTCCAATTAACACATATCAGGTTCGAACAACATTACAACTTATAGATATGACATCATTAGATGACTTTGACCATGTATCTAATCTACTGCAATCAGGTAGAATATTTTTCATTATGTACAATATATTCTCATTATTTATATATCTTCATATTATCACTAAAAATGATTTTTTGTGATGTACAAAGCATGTTTTTGTAGTTATTGTAGATGATGATAATGAATAAGGCACTAATTACTACTTGTGTCGATGTGTAGAGAGAAAGAATAGATTGAATTCCCCAGTTACAGATGGAGAAAACATTGACTATCCCATTAGGTCAATGGTAGTCACTGGAACTTGGTTTCAATGATATCCTATAAAAAATTCAAATCAATGGTTGTTTGAAGAGTATGAAATGCATGAAAGATAATATACTATTCAAATTTTATTTTTGTAGTGAATATTCAATTATAAAAATATCATGGAAGGGCATTAAATAGGAAACTATGGAAAGTTTAGGAGTTATATCATGAAGCTATTCTTGATACTATCAAGGTTAGAGTAGATCCTAGTGGTTCATTGTATTGAAATATAAAGGTATGTTGAGTTTTCAAATGTATATATAATCAATTTTACCAAATGTTTTTATTTTCTGGGTAGTACATATATAAATTTTATTTTTAATTTCTTACTAACAATTTTTTGTAGGTTAGTGGTGCCAGATAAGCTTCCACCTTCACATGCTTGGTACTGTCAGTAAATAATTTTATATTCTTGAAGCTAAGAGAAGCTTAGATTTTATGCATGTTTATTTTGGGATGTGCTTAGAGGGATTAAGGATGTATGTGAGGGATATAATGGTTTGTAGAAATTACTTACAATTTTTGTTTTATGTGTGATTAAACTTAGGCTAAAAAATTGCGTTTTTCTTGTATTGAGAAGGGTGTTCTTGAGGCCTAAATGGGTGGTGGGTTTATCGATCAATCCTGAAGAGAAGCCAAGAACCTGGTCATAGATGTTATCCACCTATGGACATGTTGGTAGTGTCAGTTTTCACCCATAAAGCATCAAAACTAGAGTTTTATAACCACAACTTGAACTTTGACAATATTTATTGTTAGTGTTTCCACTATCTAGAATGGTAGTGAAAATGCACTTTTGAGTGGATTCAAACATTGTGCCAACATAAAAACATGTAATTTTTCTATCTAGATATTATCAAAGTAATATATTCATAGGTGAATATCCCAAAGGTAGAAATGCTAGTTGGAGCTCGAGAAGTTGTTTGTTCATTGACAAAAACTTGCATTTTTAGACCTGTCACTACAACTTGTCTAACAGATTGATCTCTAAACATCTAAGCAAGTGATCCAAGGTAATATTAGAGGGATTAAGGAGGTACTTGAGGGATTTGATGGTTCATGGAAACAATTCACAATTTTTGTTTTATGCATGTTTGAACTTAGGCTAAAAAATTGTATTTATCTTGTATTGAGAAGTGTGTTGTTGAGGTCAGAATGGGTGGTGGATTTGTTGATCAGGCCTAACGGGAGGACAAGAGCCTAATATTAGAGGTTATATATCCCCATATATGTGTTGTAAATGTCATTTTTCACCCATGAAACATTTAAACTAGATTTATGCAACCACAACTTGAACTTTGACAATATTTATTGTCAGTATTTTCGCTCTTTGAAATGGTAGTGAAAATGAACTTTTAGGTGGATTCAAAAATCATGGTGGAATAATAACATGTAATCTATCTATCTGAATGTGGTAAAATTGATATATTTTTAGGTGGGTGTCTCAGAGGTAGAAATTGCAATTAGAGCTTGAGAAGTTGCTTCTTCACTGATAAAAAATTGCATTTTTAGACCCATCACTACAACTTGTTTAATGGATTGATCTCAAAGCTTCCACTTGAGTGCTCTAGGGATAAATTAGAGGGATTAAGTAGCTATATGAGGGATCTAATGATTAATGGAAATGACTTACATTTTTATTTTATGTGTGTTTGAACTTAAGATAAGAATTTGCATTTTTCTTGTATTAGAAAGGGTGTTCTTGAGGCTAGGATGGGTGGTGGGTTTGTCACTCATGCCTAAAGAGAGGAAAATAACCTAATGTTAAAGGTTATCCACCCCCTCAAACATGGTGGTAGTGTCATTTTTCACCCACAAAGAATTAGAGCTAGAGTTCTGCAACAACTTGAACTTTGACGACATTATTGTCAATGTTTCCACTCTCTGAGATGATAGGGAAAATGCACTTCCAAGTGGATTAAAATATAGTGGAATAATAATAAAATTTAATTTGTTTATATGGATGTGATAAAAGTGATATAATCATAGGTGGAGGTACCAGAGGTATAATTGCCAGTTGGAGCTCGAGAAGTTGCTTGTTCATTGACAAAAACTTGTACTTTTGGACTCATCACTACAACTTGTCTAATGAATTGATATTGAATATTCCACCCAAGTGCTTTGGGGTGAGATTAGAGGGATTAAAGAGGTACATTATGTATTTCATGGTTTGTGGATTTGACTTACATTTTTAATTTTATGCATGTTTGAACTTAGGCTAAAAATTTGCATTTTTCTTGTATTGGGAAGGTTGTTCTTGAGGCTAGAATGGGTGGTGGTTTGTCAATCAGGCCTGAAAGGAGGCCAAGAACCTGATCCTAGATGTAATATATCCATTAGACATGTTTTTAGTGTCATTTTTCACCTAAGAAGCATTAGAACTAGAGTTATATAACCACAACTTGAACTCTGACAACTTTGATAATTTTGATAACTTTGACAATTTTGATAACTTTTACAATTTTGAAAACTTAAACCAGAGACCTAGAAACTTAATGAGTGATTGATATATCGACCTATTGATAACTTTGACAACTTTGAAAACTTTGACAATTTTGACAACTTTGATAATTTTAACAACTTTGACAATTTTGATAACTTTGATAATTTTGACAACTTTGACAATTTGTATAACTTTAAATTTTTTGACCCATTGACCTATTAACCTATTGACCTATTAGGTGGAATTGATTAATTGGACTATTGACCTCTATAACAAATAAACCTTATCTATACCCTATTTTGGGTTAATAGTCAGTTTTGGTTTTGTAACCTCACATTCCATTTGAGGTAGATGGTGATGAGTATAAGTATTCAATATTTCATTCTCTTAAGTTTTGTGGAGAATGTGGAGATGAAATACATACGAAGAGTTAGATTAATCTTGATATAACATATAGATAGATAATATTTTTCAAGTTTCACTTTGATCATAGTTCTTTCCCATTGAAAGTCCACAAGACCCTAAACTCAGAATTATGTATATTGTATTCTCTATATTGAATCTTGTCTTTGATTCAAAAAGTGATAGAGAAGGGTTTAGAATGGTTATATAAGGTGTTGATAAACTTATTATCTATTATAGAATCCTTTTATGTTAAAAAACCTAGAGACCTTGCATACCCCTATTTCTAACATATAGAATACAATGTTGAATGATTGAGACTTATTGTTTGTCAATGTCCTAAAGATTTTGAGAAATTTCTCATTAAATGAAAAAGTTTTAACAATGTTATAAAAACCTAATACAAGCATTATATCATCTTGAAATTTTTGGTTTGACATTATATGCAATTATTTCTAGTCTTGGCCTATATAGTTGCTACAAACCCTGACTTTTAAGGTTTTGACCATAGGAAGAGATTCAACTCTTAAAAATTCCTAAAAATTTGTAATCTAGTGTGTCTTAGGGTCTGTTAACTAAATAAAGTGATTTCATAATTTACATTCTATATTTCATATTGTACTACCCTGTAGGTAATCAACTAGCCTAAGAAACCTAGTGAGAAAGAGGCTAAAGAAGAAAGTTGAACTTAGGTGAAGAGTTGAGGACAAAAATTGAATACAAAAAAGGTTGGAAAAAAAGGGTGGTCAAATATAGTTTTTTTTGGTCAAAGTGTCTCCATAATGGTCAAACCTTTGAGCTTTATGCATTTCGAGGGTTAATTGGAATGTCATGTAAGCCTAGAGGTATAATATTTTGTGAAAGAACCTAACCCAAGACTTTGTGTGAGGTAATGACATGAAAAAGGGTTGTAAAAAACCTAATTATTTTTCCTTGAAGAGTCTATGGATGGAAAAAACATGAGGTTTTCCCTAAAAGAAGGATACAAGCCAAGACAAAGGCTAAAGAGAGAAATATGAGAAAAGATAAAAGAGAGAGGGGTTCAAAAGTTGTAATTTTGTTGTATGAGTAGGATAAGGAGTACTGAGATACCAGATATGTGAATACATAAGATTAGATAAAAATACCTTTGATCAAGATCATGAACACTTGCAAGATGTTGAGAAAGCTCTACATCAAAAGCATGTACAAGAAGCATGTACATAAAGAAGAAGGCCATTAAGCCCAAGTGATAAGAGTGTCATTAGTCATTTCCACTACAAACATTGAAGTTTAAAAAAAAAATGTAAGATCTGAGATTTAAAGCATTAAAAAGAATAAATTTTTAATCCTCATTTGTGTGTGTGTACAACATTAAATATGAGATCTGATATAGATAATAATTTGTAATATAAAAAAAAACTATACAATAACACATAATGAATAAAAAATAAATATAAATTATATATATCAAGCCATGATAGCATATAATATAGGCAAATACATGTCCAATGTCAATAATACATATATTGGGCCGTGATAGCCATACAAAAAATTACATCTACCAACATAGTATCTAATGTTGGTTGAATGTCCCATGTGCATATATAAAGCCAAAAATGCATTAATTTCTATATAGGCATATAAAAAAGTACATATCATGTGTGTAAAATATCCTATCCATCAAATATCCTCCCTTTCTTTGCCTTCCTTGAAGAAGACTCTCTTTGGGATGCCCTACTAGTAGATGGAGACTCCTATAATTCCTTGAATTACTCCAAGGTTCGACTATGGGTCCTATGCTCATATCTAGCTTGTAGATGAGCCTATTCTAATATAAGAATTATTACAAAATTAACATAAAATACATTCAAAAAATTGTTAATAAATTAATTTTCAACTACAATAAAAATTCATTTAAACATGTGCACTTACTACAAGCTCACAATCTTGCTCAATCTATTTTTCATGCTCAATCAAGTCAATGGTAGGCTTAGTTGTTTGAATAGGCATCTGAAATATGGGAAGAACATAAGAATTTTCCCCAATCATAATCTAATTGGGACTATCAGCTATCATAATACAACCCTGCATACACAATGCATAAACATAAGTTATATTTTCCCCCAGTACACATGTACTAAAATTATTAAAACAAGTCTATTTTTAAAATTCAAATTTACAAAAACCAATATATACCTCTATCAGTGCTTATGCTGATGACATTGTAGCAATAATGCCTATATTTATCTCAGCTCATAGAGAGAGAGGAGTATCAGTACCAACCATCAATCGTTCCAAGGTCAAGAACTTAATTTTATATAAAGTACATCAAATATTATATATGGAAACCAAAATGATCAATAGAAGCAATTATACATATAAAATATTTGTCTATATAAGTACATGAATGCAATGACACATTATAGGAAAAAAGAAGACAATAATGCACTTGCAAATATACATAGATCTAAAATTATAAGCCATCTACTGAAGTGTTAAAGTAGCATCCCTGTACCAAAACCAAAACTAGAGGATAAAACTATGAAAGGGAATATATAATATACTAGTTTATTTTTTTTCAAATTGATTAGTATACATATATTTGGGTCAAGATCTTTAATTTATGTTATATTACATGTTGGACTATATTAGTTTTTGATTTATTACTTGTCTAAAAATAGGGATTTGACGTAGGTATGGACCCTCGTAACTAATAACTTTTGGATGAATTTTCAAGATTAACTTAGAGTATTTAGGGATATTTTAAATTATGTTTTAAAAATGTGGGCCTACATTTGATGGATTAGAATGATGAAATATGATTGGCTTCCTAAGATTATAGATAAATTAATGACTAATGATTTGGCCACACCATATATAATAGTGATACTCTGGATTGTGTAGGTGGGGATTATTATCCCATCGAGTAGATTCATTTTCTTGACTTATTCACCAACTAGGATGTGTCATGTAAAATATTTTAATTTTATCACAAGTCCCTTGAGAGTGGACTATCACTTTCAAGGTTGTTATTATAATACTAAGCTTATCGGCTAGAGGTAGGGTTGCAGAATAGAGGATTGTGATAGAGGTAAGGTTGTTAATTAGGTGTAATAATTTGGTTTATGAGTACATGACCCATGCATTCATCATGGGATAGGTGTATGATCACATGACCCCTTACTAGTGAGGGTTAGAGATTGGGATAGTGAGGACCATCAAGGCTTCTAATTGGATAGGTATGCCACCATTGAGAGACTTTCCATGAGTGGTTGACACACTGACAATGATATATTTGGTATCTCTACTATATTAGGGTATTTTAGGATAGTTTGTGAATGAGGTGGACATTATACTACCATCATGGCCAAAATTGGGAGACTATTAATTGGAGGAGTATATTTAGAAAAATATCATATGTCTAGGTTACAATTATGGTAGGATGCCAACATTACGTATAACCACCACCATAATATGTAGATACTTAGATGTAGAAAGAATCATAGGATAGAGGGTGAGGATATGGATTTTAGGGGGAAACAAGGGTGAGCATACACTTGTTAGAAAGAAACCAATAGGATAGGAGAAGAATGCTAAGATGAGGTCCAATTAGGAATTATACCTAAACTGACATGCAGTTAATCAAATAAAGTAGTGAATTGGTTTATTTTTAGTTACTTTATATGTTACTTTATAATTTATTACTCAGTTATTATTTCTTTATGTGACTGTAGATCTAATGTCTTCTCTTGTTATATGGTTTTAGAGTGAATCACTTAGTGGTGGAGCATGATCAAAGAAACTTTGGTTAGGTTTTTTATGTGAGGATTATTTTAGCCTCGATAATATTTTGGTTGATGCAATTCTCCATGTGTGAATAAGAAGGCATACATATGTTTTTCTCCCTACTTATCACACATATACATGGAGTTCCCTCATAATAAGAGAGAGATAGCTGGCCTAGAGGAAAATGTGGTTGGTTTAGAGTCTCAGCTGAAGACTCTCAATGAGATTGTTAGGGCTAGGGGAGGTTAAGATCCATCTAGCCAAAAAATATTGGGAGGTACATCACCCACATAGGTATAAGCAAGAGACACAAATATAGATAAATTGTATTCCACATCACTTATCAACATGTATATGTAAACAACCATAGTCATAACAAATGCAAAGAGAAAAACATATATGTAAACAATGTTTACCTCTATATATGTAAATGGTGTCATCCTAACAGAGGTAGATCCAGTCATGGATGGCCCAATAGCTAGATTAAAAGTGACAACAATGGATGCAATAAATTGAATGTTGTGAATACTGGTTGTGATGATGAAGGAACCATCACCTCATAAAACATAAATAATTAAATATATATTATATTAAATTTTTATATAAATTAATTATTATCTTAGAAATTAAATTTTCAAATATAACTTAAATTTAACATGACATTTATATAAAATATACCTGCATCTGTGTGGTGACTAACATTTTCACATCAAATATGTGTGCTGAAAACTCATCACTCATAAGAATATGATCTGATCCATCTGAACCATCGATGCCATAATCATCAGATGGTCCCATGCACATATCTCCACATGAACTACAAGGGTGGGGTTAGGGTCATTTAGCCTATGACATATCTGCAGCATCACTATGTGAAAGCCTACTCATATGTTGAATGAGTGTATCGTGTGAACTAAGAGCATGGAGAGTGTCTTTCTCCATGACCTACTGAAATTATAGAGGGGATCTCAGGTTTAAGAGGATTTTGGATACAAATTTATGCAGGATGATTAGGTACCTGACATGCACCTGGTCAATCCTATAAGAGGATTAGGTGGAGGGATAGGAGGAACAACAGGATTTTATGGAGGGTTAAGAGGAGGAGAACCTAGAGGGTTTTATGGAGGGTCAGGAGGTAGTAGGATGAGAAGTTAGAAAAAATAAATTACAATTAAAAACATGGATTAAACAATAAAAATTATTAAAAATTAGGGTTAAATAGAGAATATTTTGATGACTTACCTCTCTTACACAACGTCATCATCAATCAACAGGCCCGTGGGGTGAATCCTGGCACTTGTTTTCACAAAACACGATTACGGAGCAAGTAATGAGAAGGAAATGTGAATACAAAATGAATACATTTTGCATTCAAGTTTCCCTATTTTTTAGGGGGGTAAAGGGAATGAGATCATGTTATTAACATAATCACATTAGTGTTCATAACGTGATCATGCTACTGAATATTATAACATGATCATGCTATTTAATAACATAATTGTGTTATTAAATAATGTGATCGCATTATAGCTTGACAATCTTGATCTTAGACTTAAGTAACATGATCACGATAATTAAATAACATGATCATGTTATTAATTATGTGATCACATTATGGTAAATGTCCAAAAAAAATTCCCCCAACTCTGTGCACTTATCCATCATGCCCCATTGGATTAATGAGAATTGTGAAGAATCATAGTGCATATGTGCATAAAAAACATCGTGATCTACTAGATATGTGCCAATTGATATTTAATGTTGTGTATACATATGTTGAATCCAAGAACATGTATTCATATGTGAAAACCTATCATTAATAGCCATGTAAATTATGTTCACTTGCATGGAATATGCACTCAAGATATCTAAATATTTATTTTATAACTCATGTCTCTCTAAAGTGAATACATATGCATGGGATATGCCCCCAAAATCCATACCAATGTGTGAATATATATCATATATTTAATCCACTATGATATCTTAACCACTATAGATCTCTAAAATCTATAATTTTTTATCAAAATTTAATTTTTATGCTCATGGAGGCTTATGTTTCTATGAAAATCCCACTAATATGCCACCTTTTTGAGGTAAGGAATGCATCTTGTAAGTCATTCATCTCAAAATAAGTTGACTATATCATATCAAGTATAAATATATAGTGATGTATAATCATTCCAACATGTGGAGAATAAATCATTATAATAATGTATATGCCATCAAAGCATGTATGTACCATATGTAATGTAGGGGTATAAGTGTCTTGTCAAAATAGGTGTATCGGTTAGACATACTATAGTAAACATCACTTATTTAAGAGTTTGATAAGATTACACAGTAAATAGGTGCATGATACAAATCTTGGCACCATAAAAAAATGGGGAGGTGAAATGTATGGGTCACGACACTCAAAAACTCATAGTCTCAACAAGTTCAATAAGAAAAAAATATATACAATCTTAGTAGACAATCCTAGATCTATCAACTCATATGCACAAAATATTACACATAAGGCCAAGGTCTGAAAAAAAATGGATATAAATATCATAACTAACATGACCAATAGACACAAATAAGAGACATTAAAATGTCACTACAAATAAGAAGAAAATGAATGCCACGTACACAGGGCCAAGGGTCACACACACAAGGCCAACGGTTACAAAAAAGAAATACCTAGCCTATCATGTAAGATAGTAACAACATTAATTAAACATAAAATAAGTGGAAGATCATCTAGATTATATATGTACATCAATGTCACATCATAGTAAAGTAACATATCCATGTAACATTGCGTAATAAATGAGTAACTAACAAGACATGTGTAATCAATCTATAAATTTGAAGATGGTAAGTAACTAGAAATACATGTGTAAGCAATCTATGTAGCCCAACATGGTAAAATGTCATATAAATATATAACCTGTAGTAATGTGACTTATGGAATAAGATACCCCCAACATTGGCATGACTATTGGGTATATGAGATCCCAATATCTATGATCTATATTTTTTATATTACACTCATATACCATGAAATGTGCATATGTGTATATAAAATAATCTGACATATACCAAACATGTGATAAATAACATAGCTTAGGCCCTGATTTTGATTTTTTGAATATTGGAATATTTTTGTATTTTTTGCATTTTTTCATTTGTCTTGATATGTAATTTTTTTTTAACTTATTATCCCATCAATATCAATATAAGTACTTATATTGTATGATGCAAGAGTCATCTGTAATGAAACAAACTACTAGATTTAGGTGTATAAAATATTGAAAAGAAAATAGGTATTGTATTGTATCGTCATCATCACTCATAGGCTCATGTGTATGATAAGTAACTCTAAAAAGAAGAGGACTCCATAGGATCTAATGTATAATCATAGGATAAATCAGTTCTTATGTTCATTGTGGAACACGTTGAATTAGCTTAGTATGCGATATAGTAGATAATGGGCTATATGATCCTTGAAGAAATATCTAATGTAAAGAAGTTTATAAAATTAACTGCTTATGAGTATCACCCACTCTCCTATGAGTTGAGTGTATATTAATATCCTACATAGGTTCAATAAATAAATCCATATAATTCTATAGAATAAGTATAACAACCAACTACAGTGGTGGTAGGGGTGGAGGAAGTAATACAACTGGTTGAAGAGGGTGCTCATATTGTATCCCTTAAACTATAACTGTTGTGTTACAATGTATATATTTGATACATCAATGCATTATAGATGAATTTCATGGAGATTATATATTCAAGGACATTCTAACAAGATTTCAAATACCCATGTTCTTGAAAAAGTTAAAAATAATGTAGCAACTATAGTAGAGCCAACCTAAATATCTATCATAATATGCCTGAGTGTTATTTGTTCTTTTGTATAATCCCTTAACTATTGGTATAGTATCTTTTAAATCCTATTATGTGTATTTGAGTGTGTTGATAAGTTTCATTTTTCACATGTTATCACTTGAACCAACGTCAACCATGACATGGTGTATGGGTTTCTTAATGACATAATAATATATGAATAGTGCATGGAAATACAAATCATCATCGATAATATTATTATCATCAATGTAATAATAATGCAATATGGTAAGATACCTATAAGGGTACCAATAATCCCTTTCAATGGGTGACCATATATGAAATAGGAGGAGGATGCACATTGTATATATAATGTACATTAGAAGTATTCTTGGTTTATGTTGCCTCATGCTTGGGAAATGGATCTTTTAATATTTTTAATTGTAATTTCCATTCCTCTGTAGGTGTGTTTAAATAAATAGTATTACCATCAATAAGATATTTTATCTTATGCCTTAACTTAAACACCTATTTTTAGAATGCCAAACAGTTATATGGTAATTTTAGTGTGCATTACTATCATAGTTCCTAGGTCTATGTCTACTTGCACTAAAATCTTGTGGTGGTGTAAGAGAGATGAAGTTGCACTCAAGCAAATTTTGTAGATGTAAATAAGGAGGTGATTGTAATCATGAAAACTATCTATTTTTGGAACATAAAATTGAATCCAATTTAAAGGCTATTATATTACATAAACCACCATCTTTTCCTCATTGTTGTTAGAATTCAATTTAACCTTGTATATTGTATTTATTTAAAATATAGTTGTCAAAGTACTTGGGGTATTATTTACAAATTTGAGTTTGTTTAAATATATGAATTTCCCTTTGTGCTCTCTCACTGTATGACATCTCATTAAAATAATTGAATTTATTGGATACTATTGAATCGTGCAATGGTGTAGGTAAAATTTGCTTGAAATTTTCTTATAACTCATTGTCTATCATAGGATTGGTGAAATTATACATCATATTCTTGTATCGAAGTAAATATTAATTAATTGGATCTTGTTCAAGTTTGTAAATTTAGGCATAAGATAAATTTTAATTATTGTTGATGGAGAATTGTGTTATAAATTGATCTACCAAAGGGTTGAATGGTATAATTAATTGGCAGAGGAGGTCATAACAACATCAAAAATCATAGTCTAAGAATTTTTTGGAATGATTTAGTAAATAATATATCATTGGATGCATAATCCAAACATGTTGTGTGGAAGGATTAAAGATGTTGTTCAGGATCACCTTTACCATCATAAATTTAAAGTTTAAGGGATAAAAATATTATAAGTAATGTATAACATTCTATCTCAGGGGCTAACATGTTATGGAGTAAATCATATGAATTCATAGAATGACTAGTTCCAAATGTATTTGTCTCTAACCGTAATAGCTTAGCCTATAGAGATAAAATAGTCTGCTTAAGGGAACGTGCATTAGGATAGGTTGTTGATGTAATATATATAGCCATAATAGGATGGGAATTGGTCATTTATGTACAAATAGGCATGGAAATTTATCAGAAGCCTTGTCTTTCCCCCACACCTAGGTTGGGTATCACATATTTGATTGGATTTGTAGATGTAGGAATGGTACCGAGAATAGAGGTGTGAACACTTCTATCTAAATTAGTGGCTTGAGAGGATTTACTAACAATAGTGAAAGGATATTGTTTTTTCCTATATGTAATATCCATGTATTTTTATGTATCTTTAGATGTTAGGATTAATTTGACCACTTTATCCATTTCTTGAGGATGTTGATGAAGTCCATGACAAAATTTGGATAATGCTTTAACTCGGTAGAAATATACCCCATTAAGTTCATGAGGATCAATAATATTTTGGGCTTCATGACTACCTTGAATATATTGATTATCATGTTCTAAATTAGGAATTTTAACATAATCATCATTTTTTACACATTCATGAACAATTGCTTCATCAAAATAAGAAATTTTCATTTCATTTAATTTTTCCATGTTAGTGGAACCCAAATGAATATGATTATGCTCTATATGGGCCCCCCTAAATCTAGGCAACATCATAAAGGGATAATGGAACTAGTATTATTGGATGGCATAGTATAATATCATAAAAGTATGGAGAATGTGAGGGCCAAGAGAGAAAATATTTATACTCCTAATATTTTATTAGTTAGATGTTCTTGTATGCACATAATTTTTTATTAGTCAAAGGTTCTTGTATGCACATAATTTTTTATTAGTGCAACATTTCAAGATAAATATGATGATGATGCAATGTTCTCTACCAAAATATACTTAGACCTATATCTCTATCTTTTGTTGGTACTTTAATCCTTTCTTGGCCTTTGAAAACCTCAAATTTTCCTTTTTGAGTCCTTTTGGATTCAAATTTTAAAATTTGGCATTTATGGCAAAACCACTACAATGAAAATGAAACCAAAATAATAGTTTTCTAACTACAATGATGAAAACATAACTATCATGAAAGTTTTGTGAATTTACATGATAGTTACATTATTTGTAATGGTCGTTTGAAAAACCACCATAGTGGTTTTTTTTCATCACCTACTTAAGGCATCAGATTCATCACCTATGCACTATTTTAAATTTTTTATCTCCAAGATTTAAATTTTCATGTGTTTTCCTTGCATTTGGTTGTGTTTTTGGTTGTTTTCTTTGAGTTCACTCCATTAAAAAATTAATTAACTTCTAGTATTTATTTCTTCAACCTCCTTGATCTCCAATTTATATTAATGAAACTCCTAATCAGTACCAAGAGAACTCCAAGTTACAACCATTACTTCTTTGTTAAAACTATTTCACTTTTTGAAAAATTTTAAATCCAAATTTTGTATGTGCGAATGGAGCCTAGAATATTTTAGATCCATATCCCACTTGATTTTGGTTTGAATAAGATTTGTTTCAATCTACAATAATTTTACGATCATGTTACGTGAGTTTCGAAAGAAGTTCATACAGTTTGTAACCTAGTATGTGTATGTTTTTGGATCAACCCAATAATAGTTAGTTGTATTTTTTTCTTTAGATTTGTATTCATTTATTTTCATTCCTCCCATAATAGAGTTCCCAAGGTCTACGTAGAGAAAAATGATCTATCAATGTAAGGATCATGGATTCATTAAGAAATAGTTCTCCACCTTCAATTGGTTTCAGCTTTGATTAGGTTGGAAATTTTATTTTATTTTACTTTTTTTTTTAATTAGATTTTTAGGTTAGTTTCTTTAGATTTAGAGTATATTATAATTCTAAAACATTTTAGATAAGAAAAAAAAAAATCATCTTTTCTTTCACTCTTTGCATAGAAAAGAATAATTTTATTTTTCTTTATTGCATTCACAAATTAAAAAATCAAAAAGTGGTATAAAATGTATTAGATATTAGGTAGAATAGATTAATCAAAATAGTAGGTACAGCTTGGTATATTTAGTTCATTTTCTATTTTATCAAAAGTTTACATTCACAAACAAATACCCATATACACACTGCAAAAGTTAGACAACATAGCCAAAGAAAAACATTAATATTAAATATGATTTTGTTCACTTGCATCAAAATAAAATAATGTTATTAGATCATAAAATCAAAAATTTAAGTTTGCATTTATTGCATTCTAGATCATTTAGCTTCACAAATAATAGTTGAAAAGTCTTAAAAATAGTGTTTTAGCTTGTGTTTATGAATTATGTTTTAAATACTTTAAGAGTTGTGATTAACAAACCCAACCTAGATTTTTTAGATCCGATTTTAATTTAGATTTTTAAACTTCAATTGTATATTATCTTTCACTCACTTGCATTCAAAAATACAAAATGTAAATGTTAATTATATCACAAAAATCAATAGGATCCTAAGCAAATAACATTGGAAGTAAGCAAATAAAAGTATAAAGAGAGATGTCACCCCAAAATAAATCCACCAAGGGAATTCAAAACACAAGTTGTTAGGTGAGGAAACTAAATAAATGGAAGAAAACCCAATGTGCATTAAGAATGATTACAAAATAATATTATCCTTGATTACAATATTAGTAGAAGAAAAGAGAATGTGAAAAAGGAATGGGCATCAAACAATACGTAAATGTCTCAAAATGTTCTTGTGAAGAATGAGAGAGGAGAGAGATAATTAAATAGAGCTAGAAGGAAAGAGGAGTTACTAAGAAAATTCTATCATAAAATTGAAAAACATTATTAATGTGTGCCTTGTGTCTCTAATCCCCATGAGGTGAGGGGGAAGCATGTGACAAGTGTGCAAGGACTTAAGTGTGACATGTAACTCCTAGATACCCTTCAAAATTGACAAAATAGGTTATATCAATATATAAGGAGAGCCATGAACTCAATGGTGAACTTGGCAGCGAATTGGGAAGTAGAAGAAGACTCTCAATAGAAATTTTATCTTTTAAAGAATAAATATTATAAGAAAATAAAAAATATATTAGGTGTTTGTTAAAATAGATGTATGAAAAAAAATTATGCGATTAGAAAATTAAGAGAACTTTGTTTGGGTTGCTTGTCACATTGGACATCTTCTACAGATTTAAAATTTGAAGTAAAAATATGTTATATAAATAAAGATAATGTAAAAACATATAATCACAAACAATTTCAAAATTAAGACATTAGTTTTATATAAGATATTATTCATTGAAACAAGTACTTTCTTGTTGGAGGCATTGATTATGATTCAAATGTTAAATTATTTTAAAAAGACCAGTATGGATACTTATTACTGGCCAAAAATGGTTGTAGAGGATAAGTTCAGTAGGATTTAGAACATGTGGATGAAATAAAACAATAAGTAAATGAAGAAATGAGGCATTGACATGCAAGACTGCCTAAACTCTAACGAAGAAATTAAAATGTATGTGAGAGAAAACTTTAGCACAACCATGTATACAAAGTAAATTGGGCATAAGAAAGAATACTATGTCAAAGAATTTAATCCATGTGATCATCTATGAAAAGACCTATATAGGAGAATAAATTAATTAGAAGACAAAATATTGATGGTTTAGCTAAGGACTAACTTGTCATTTCTGCTTTAAAATTGACATGTAGACAATGATTAATGAAGAGTGGAAAAAGAGAACAAGCTGGTGGAGATAAAATAGTACTATGTCATGGATTACATAGCCTATAGTGATATCTAAATTAAGTACAATGACAAACTAAAAGTAGATAATTTAACCACCTTATTTGAGGAAGCAAGTCTAGATAAAAAAACAAATATTTTGAAAAAGCACCACAACAAAAAATCCAACAACGAAAAAGGAATGGACATTTTGTAAAACTAATAAAACAACCATTATTTCAAAATGTTATTTTTGTATGGAATACTACTATTATTATTACTCTTTTTCCCACACTCTACTTGAAATATTTCATTCATTCATTATGGCATGAGAAGATTTGTTTCCCTATATTTGTGTTGTTTATCAACTTGTATACATCGATGTTTTATTGTTTACCTTACTAAATAATTATTAGTGCCTATTGCATAAGTATCTATCGTAATCAGTTGAAATTATTGATTTGCATTAGAAAATTTGTAATCAATGTAAGTAATATTTTTTTATTAATTTTAACATTAGATTTGAAATATATATGATATAACACATATTAAAAAAAAAAAAAAAATCCTTTCTATTCACTAAACTCAAGGAATGTAACTAAATTCTTGGAAAAATTCAATATTTATGGAACCTAAGAATATATATTTTTGTATAGTGTTTGGCACTTAAAGTTTTTATCAATCACATGAATAATGCAAGAAAGAAAAAAACACTAAAGTTGAGCATAGATGGCAGATATTATTTGGTTAGAAATTTTTTAGTTGAGTAATACTTTTGGGATAGGGTAAGTTAAGGGTATAAACTAAGTGACCCACCCATCCATCACATTAAAAAAGGGCATAGTACAATGTCATTTTAAAAAATTGATTATCACTTTTGACCAGAGTTAAAATTAGATCTAGGAAACAAAAAGGGCACAATTCCCAAGAACCAATAATCTATCATAAATGACCACCATCGATGATTAAAAATATGAATTTAACTCATTAAAAATAAGACAAGTTTTATAGAAACCATGTGAATAAATTGTCATAAAAAACTAGAGAACCAAACATGTGCCAAATACCTAAAGAAACTAAAGAACCCAAAACCTCCTAACAATTAACACTACGATTCTGAAAACACCAATTTCACCAAGGTATGGAAATTCAATTGTGAAGGGGGAGCGTCCTCCTTTCAAAGCCCCTCCATATCCATTGAGTGCCATCATCAGTTATATTCATAACATCTTGGCATATTCTTTCTACTTTTCTTTTTCTTCCTCTATGGATTTTCTTTCCACAATTTGGTTTAGTCAATAAGGTAGTTGTCTATTTGATGGTGAGCAAGCCCTTCTTCACTCCCCTGAGAATAAGAAGTATCCTTCTCTTGAAATAAGTCCAAGTTCCATTGCTCCCATGACTAAGTAAACATAGATTTTCCTTTGCCTACAAAAAAATATACCCCAAAAACCATGGGTGTCGAAACCTCTTCTTCCCCCTATTGGGGTGCTTTCCTTTCACCCATAGGTAGCTCTTCTTCAAACAAAAAAATCATGGGCTTGCTTGCCTCTAAGCCTGCCTCTTCTGTTGAAACAATCTTGATGTGCTCCACAATTCAGTTCCTTCATGTTCTCCATCATGGGAGCGAGTGAACCAATCTTCAAACAAGTATCATTTCTCAAAACCTCCATAGGAGTAATTTTCTCTACTATATGTTGAAAAGTAGCTAAAGATGAAGATGGCTCAGGTTATGTGGTTACATTCCTTACTTTCAAAATCCATTTTTGCAAGTTTGCATAAAACTAAAACTAAGCTTTGGGGAAGGAACAAGCTGCAATTTTGTCCCACCCTGTTATAATAAAAACATCCCGAGGGAAACCCTTCAAGATCCACATGCTGAAGACACTACCCATGCTTAAAGGAGATCCAAATTGAATAAAAAACTGATTGTGAAGGGTCTAAAAAAAGTAAACTCTAGCAAAATTAGACTACGAACCATTTGTTGTTGGGTCAATTCTGACAAGCTTGCCCACCTTTTTTGCTATCATTTCAATTGACGTTAGGTTTCTCAATGCCAAAGGAAGGTGATACAACCAAATCCAAATGAGAATCCTATCAAGTTTTCCCAGTAAAAGATCTTTAAAAGGTTTTGAAAGGCAAAGAATCAATCCAATTCTATTATAAAACGAAAGGCTCTGAACACAAACAAAATTAAGGTCTTCCCTAACAAAAAACTTGACTAAAAATAATCCTTTATGAAGCATAGATAAACTAGGGCACTCAATGCCCTTCCACATATTTTTCATCTAACTAAATATATCCCACAAAAGAACATTCCTCAAAACCCAAAAAAATTCCCACAAGAAAGAATGCTTTTCATCTAACTAGATATTTCTGGTAAAATTAGTGGCTTGCCTAATAATCTTCCCACAAGAGAGCATTCCTCCTCCATTCCCAAAAATTCACACCCTCTTTCACTATCTGGGAATATCCCCTAAATGAAGCTCTGATCCAAGGCCATGGTCGGCTTGAAGTTGAATAGAGGAAGAACCCTTATGCATCTCCCCACCAAACGCACGTAACTGTGAGCCAAAACCCAAATTGGATGGCCTCATTGAAAGAGAGGCCATGTTTTGAGTCTCGATGGAAGCCCTAACAGTTGCACCATCGTGCCCTTCCATTTTTGGCTTGCTCGGATTCAATACAACGGATAAAAGAGGGTTAAAAAAAAAATTCTTCCTGAAAAATTTACTGCATCCATGGAAAGGGTTGTGGACATTTCGGCAATCCACAGAGAAGTTTTCACTTGCATCTGTCGCCGAAACCACCTCTCTCTACCATCCACCACCGGGTCTCACCCCAAAGTGCCATCTGGATCAATAGTCCCAACATTATGTGCCCAAACCATCGATTTCAGAGGGCCACCGTTCTGTGATCGCAGATTCAACCTTCTTCCCTTTGGACTCCCTAATGGAAAGACTCTGACACTTTCCCTCGCCTCACTTCTGCTGATCCCGTTCACCTGATCAGCTTGAGCTGTAGGAAGGGGTTTGGAAAGCAGTTTCACTGGTATAGTCGGAGTTGTTGCTACTGCAAAAAATTTGTAAATCTTTTCTTACCGTGTGGATGACATTGAAAATATATTAAATCCAAATAATTAAGAAAAACCTCACTTCATTCCCCTCAAATTAATGGTATTAGTGACATTAGTAAGCATGAGTCAAAGCAGGGACCATTTTATTATGAATGTTACATATTTCAAAATATTGACAATTAGTAAGCATGAGTAGAATGCGTGACGACGATTGACAATTTTGCGGTGATCATATCAGAATATTGTAGGTTCTAGGCATCATATTCTCATCTTTAATTTTGAGCTTGTTTAAGAATTCATGGTCTGTGACTGTAAATACTCACATTATCCAAGCCATTTTCTATTGTGAGGTATTTGAAGTTTAAATTTCTTTTTCACTACCAAAAAATGGTAGTGGTTGTTGGGATGTAAATATTTCATCTTTATATATATTATATGTGACAATGTCTCTCTTGTTTTGGATCATGTAAAAGCATATATATGTTAAACTTTCAAACAATCTCTTTAAATGTATGCTTTCATCTTCACATTGTTTATTTTTATTTTTTTTGAAAACTTGTTTCATATGATTACTATAGAGATTTAACGCGTGGTACCCTTGTTCTTCTAAACAACATATGCTAAAATTATATCATGACTCTTATTATATATAAAGGATAGTTTTTAAGAAAAGATAAAATCATCACCATCATTTATTTTGAGACTAGATTTCTCAACTATATATATCTTAATTTTGTTTTTGTTTTTCAAAGGAATGAAGTCCAGGTTTACTCCGTTAACCTGTAAAATAAAAATATTTACAATAAAATTCAAGAATAGTCTAGTGATTAAGTTACCATATAGTGCTAACTAAAATAAAACATTGTAAATTAAATCACCTAAATTTAGAATATCACACCCATATGTCCATGGTTGAGATGTATGAACATACTCACAAATAAAAGAAAAATATATTTCATTAATATTGATGTTGAGATGACTAATACTACAAACATTAGTAAAAAGTAGAAATCACAAAACAACTTTTAATATGTTAGCATTTTCTTCTTTTCGGATATAATATTATTTAGAGGTATTTGTGTGATTTTTTTTTTTTTTTTTTCTTTTAAATTATCAGTTTATATATGAGGAAAAATAAAAATAATAATAATATATTTATGAAGATTAGCTAACAAAAATATAGTCAATTGGTATTTAAAAGCTATCTTAAAATTAAAATTCAAAGCAATAATTCGTAGTAGAGTTTTCTCATAAAATACAATGGGATCTCGTGGTTGTTACATAGTAGGTAATCAAATACCATCTATTATCAGTTCTAAAAATTATTTAAAATCAATTTGTGCTAGCATCGGTGGATCAGGGAGTGTTTTATGGATAGTGGAAATGGTGCATTGGTTGTTGGGTCGATGAATAAGACACAAATTAGGTATTTTAATATTTTTTTGTCCTTCACATCACGTGCTAACAATTTTTCAGCATAGAAAGCCCTACATCTATCCCTATGTGATGCTCGTCTATCAATTTGACTCGTTATCGAATTAATTTGACTTAATATTGACTCTATGGTATTGGCTAAATAGGTGAAGTGGGTGTTGGTTGAAATGGGATCCTTCTTTCTCCTAATTATTTGTTCAATTTCTATTTTGTTTTCCACTACATGAAACTAAATCCTCTTGACTTCTTAGGAGGTCTTGTTGAGCTATAGAAGGGCTAGGAGGGTTAGATGATTTGTGTGTAGCCTCTATGCCAAGCTCGCACTTATCACACAACCTTGCACACTCCTTTGCCCAAAGCTTACTCAAAATCTTACACACAAATCCCATGCATGTTCGTA
This sequence comes from Torreya grandis, assembly GCA_037957365.1. Classification (NCBI taxonomy): domain Eukaryota; kingdom Viridiplantae; phylum Streptophyta; class Pinopsida; order Cupressales; family Taxaceae; genus Torreya; species Torreya grandis. The sequence continues at coordinate 744,524 of JARHVA010000312.1, read as the reverse complement.
GAATTTCACAGAATGGTTGCCTCAAATCATATTTTGTGATCCTCGGTGCACCCTCCAAAATATGTGTCTATGTGCACTTCATCGGTTCCTACTCACAGACTCACTGGCTCCTTTGGGCCCCACTTTAGCACAACCATGCATTGGCTTGCCCCAACTACATAATAAGTGGTCCAACTAGCTGTTATCCACCAATCAAGAATCATGAGATTGGGAATCATTGAAGATAGTCTAGATATTAATTATTCAGATCGTTGCCAACTGCTGCATCTAATAGGATGATTCAAATTCTCTCATTGGTAGTTATGCATCAATCATTATTGTCTTTGTATTATACATGTTAAATATGTAACATATGCATCTAGACAAAAAATAACACTGCTAGATTAGTGTCATTTACACAATCGTAACACTGTTAGATTGATCTGCACATATACTGTATATACACACACTATAGACATTGTACTTTGTATCCTCTAGTCTTTAATTTATGAATAGAAGTTGCATTTTCTGCAAGTAGAACAGTTACTCCATTGAATATGTGTTTGATTGTTCTTTCTGAATGCTCTATGCACATTCACTCTATACAACCAAACTCAGTTATCCCTTATACACCTAGGCTTGGCCCCCATGGTGCAGATCATTAGACGGAGGGTTAAGAGGGTTAGGATGAGGGTTAACATGTTTTTATCTTACAGTTGAATGGGTTGTTTAATTAAAATAAATGGGTTTTAATAATAAAATAATGGAAATAAAAAAATCGCTAAAATCTAATATTAATAAGTTTGGTTTTTGATTGCTTACCTTCCCTCCGTGGTGATATTTTTTTAAGGTAACAAGCTATCATAGCATGTTTTTTCCTCCTCCAAGCACAATGCAAATGTGGTTTAGTGCAGAGAAAGCCAGAGCAAATAATAAAATAAATGAGAATGACAACGCCTGCGGGTTTATGCCTTTTTTTCACATTAATATAACGCGTTATAATGCATACGCATTATAGTTCATTGTTGTCAAGCCTAAATTTTGATAGTGTATATGTTAAAGACATGACACATATGCGTAATTATTATAATATGTACGTGTTATGGTAAATGTCCACAGAATTGTCCCCCAACCCATGCACTTTCCCTTTACATATCTCATGGTATTTATATGTATCTCTTGTTCAACTTTAGGGACAATAGCTAGTTACTTATACTGACAATGAAAACATTGTATCTTTGTGTACAAATGTTGTTAATTCTTAATGATTGTAAATCATATGAATTCAATACAAATAGAAGAACGTATGCACTTTTACTTTACATAATTTCAAACAGATGCCTCTATGCTCAAAAATGGCTTGTGTTCTCGAGCATTAGGCTTGGACTTACACACACACAATTGAATCCATACTTTTATACTGAAAATAAAAAAAATCTAACTTCTACCATTATAAATACTATGAATTTCATTGAGATATTTTCTAAAACTATTACTACGACGTCGAACACACTACACACACACAAATTTTTGAAGTTACTTTAAGTTTTCCATCTATATTAATTTCTAAGTATTTTTATGCCACTATATTTCAGAATTATAAATATCTATATTTTTTTAATTCATCTAAATACAAAATGAATTATACGGTTTCAATTTAGGCCTAATTATATGCATATTTTTAAAAAATATATATATTTTCCTTTTTAGGTAGTTAGGGGGCACAAAGTCGGCTATCTTAATCATTTTCAGAGTTTATTTATTTGTAAGATTAATTAAAAAATTAAAATTCATTGACAAATTAAAAAAATAGGTTGGAAGTTAGATGATTTTCTCTAAAATTTTCATTAAAGAATTTCAAAAAAATAATAAACAATACTAAAAAAATGAGGGGGTGCACAGACAACTTTTACTATGTATTTTTTAAAAATCAGATGTTTATCTTTGAATTTCAGAGATTTAACTTACTTATATTTGATCATTTAAAAAAATAGTACTTTAGAAACTAGATTCGAAATGCTACAATTCATGTTTTTATATCATCTTCAAATTTTAAATATAATTGTCTCAAATAATCTCTACATTTTAAACATTTTTTAGTTGGGTTTATATTTATTTCTTTCTAATATAATTTTACTTCAGACTCTTAGTTTACTTTATTTTATTTTTAGATTTTAAGTTTTTTGGACTGAATTTCTTTCAAACTTTACCATTGTAATTTTTTTTGTTGGTAACATTTTTTATAACATTTTGAAAATTATTAAAGTTTTATTCTATGAATATATCGTTTAAACTCCGGTGAGCGAGGCCTCCATTTCCTCAATATATTCAAAACAAAAAACAATCCATCCAACATAGGTTGTGAAAGGTATATAATTCAATCCCAATTATTATCCTAATTTATACTTGCAATCCATCCAACATAGGTTGTGAAAGGTATATAATTCAATCCCAATTATTATCCTAATTTATACTTGCAATGGTTAATGTTTTATATTGCAATGGTTGATGTTTTATAATTAATAATTAATTTCAAGAAAGTGAATAAAAATTAAGCTGATTTTTCTCTTGGTTGGTGTTATAGAAGCACCAAGATAAAAAAAATTAAGAAAGTTTTATAAATTTTTATTGTTTCATGTAGTGTTATTATAGTTAATAATATTTTTAGTACTTGTTGGTACTAATATATCGATTAATTCTCATGGACCATTGTTGATTACCAATTACAACATTCGGAGGTCAGAAAATAAAACTGTTTCTTAATGTTTGTAGAATGTTGGGAATAGTTTATTTTTTTCCCAGTTAAAGTTAATGTGTGAATAGTTGAGCCACTGCCAGCCAATCAAATAATGCTATTTACCAAATTTGCAAAACATGTTGGAATGTCTGCCAAGAAATATTAATATTTTCTTGCCACTCTCATCGCTGCTAAACAGGGAAGAGTTGTTCTGATAGGTGACCAATAACAGGGTTTCATTTGGTTTATTTTCCTATCAAACCCGTTACCATTGGCAAAAACATGTTCAACATTTAATGGAAAAGATGTCTTTAGGTACCAAATGCTACCAAATGCATGTCGTGAACAAGCTAATGAAACCCCTATTTTGTCGTGAGTTAGAATTTGTATGAGGATATGATTGAGCTTGAGGAAATAGAAATGCACTTCTGCTGTATCTGCAACTTAGAACTGTTAGTGATAGTCCAGTTGCATGGGTTAATAGTGGAGGAATCGTGTTGAAAAGATGCGTAATCCGGTATAAACTATTTTCATCTTTTCATGTCTTCTACAACAAACTCATACAACAAGTACTAAAGCCGTTCACAACACTTATTTTTTAAAATATCTTCAACAAATTTTTAAACATCATATACTTGTCACAAATATCACACTAAAAATATGAGGGATTTGATAAAACATTATTTTGGATATTGTTTTGGTTGATTTGAAAAATTCAACAATATTCACTCATAATGGAGAGAGATTGGTCTCCATGCTTTAATCACTAATCCAAACATCTACATTTTTTTCTAAAAGAGTTTTTCTAGATGGTATTTTGAGAATTGATTTATTAATTAAATATTTTCTATTTTTTATTGGAGCCTATTTTATCGCAAGTACACCTAGTTCACATATTTTAAATGTAAGATTTGTGGCAGTTGACGTGAGCATTGCTTTCATGATAGCACTTTTCTACATTTTAGAAGCTTTATTAGCCAAAATCAGAGGATATTTAATTAATACAAATGATTTTCTCATCACAAACAGCCACTTTGTATTATGTCTCATCAATCTTTCTTTTAGAAGAGCTTTAATTATGTGGCATTAGATGGTTAGAGTTACAAGACTTCGTGCTTTTTTATAATTTGTGTTCATATTATTTTTACCCAAATCTACTCATTGTATTCAGATATAAGATACGATGAATTATTACAATTGTAAATAATATACACAGAAAAAAATTAGTAGAACCTAAATGAAGGTAGGAGGTTTCGAGATGAATCAATAATTTTTTATTAGAGTAATAAACACTATCATATTTTTTGTTCTCTAATAATTTAGTATTGTTTTTTAATTTTATTTTCAAAATCAATATGAGATTTCATCTCATTTTATCAAGTAGTTTCTATAACACATACATTTTTTATATATTAAATTTAAAAAAAAAAATGTTACAAATTATTTTAAGCTTCACTCTAAAATTTAGTTATGTACTCTTAATTGATGATTTTACAAGATTTGTTTGTACGTTTAATGTAAAAAAAATCAAATAATTAATTTTTAATAAACAATTTTATTATACATTACAATGAAACTAAAGAGACTAACTAATAAATCTAGTTTCTTTACATGATTTTAATATTGTCTATATAATCTTAATAATATTATCATATAAACGGAAAACAACTTTTCTTATCTTGATATTGATTGAGAGTAGTCCAATAACAATGGAGAATCCTAACCCATAACTTAACCCCACTGCCACTTCTCACCATTTAATTTCAGCATCTAAATCATCCACTTGCCTTTATAATTTTAGTATATTGTTTATTTTACATGAATTTTCCATTATATATAAAAAACATGAAACATAATCCTAATAATATCATCATATATTTGAAAGACAATCTTTCTTATTTTAAAATTGAATGAGAGTAGTCCAATAACAATGGAAAACCCTAACCCATAACTTATCCCCACTGCCACTTCCCACCATTCCATTTCAAACATCTAAATCCTCTGGCTCTTCTTCTGCTTCACTTGCCTCTCCACCACCGTGATTTGAAAAAGAGAGGTTTCTAGTATTGTTCATGAAAGGAATGTCATATAGATGGGCATTGCCTATGGAAGATGATTCGTCAAAAGTTAGAAACTGTCCTCCATGAGGTACTTTTTCGTCAAGCATGTTGTAAGAGACATTGAAGAATTGAAAATAACTGAGAGATTGAAGTTCCAATGGAATTTATCCATTCAGTTTATTTTGTGAAAAATCCATAGACTCTAGTTGACCCATGCCTCCCAGTGTGTAGAATTTGGCCACTAAAATTATTTCTAGAAAGATCGAGGCCTTTCAAAACTTGAAGGAATCGCATTTCTGGAGGAATCTTCCCTGAAAAATTGTTACTTGATAGATCCATAAATTTGAAAATTGCAAAAACCGTTTCATATTCCAGAATGCGGTCTTTTGTGGAAACGGTTATGTGATTCTTACGAAGGGTTATGATGCCCCAGATTCGCGTAAGCAAGGATATGAGCTCCAAGGTCAAGGGATTAAAACCTGTCGCCTCTATCTCGTTACCCGATTATCTCATTTTGGCAGATCTGCCCGTGGAAAAAATGTTAAGAGTGGAGGGATTGAAACTCGCTGCCTCTGTTTCATGACCTGTTTATCTTGTTTTGTCAGAGCTACCCGTGGCAAAAACTTTAGGCGGTATATACACTGCGAATTCCGTGAAGCTTGTTGGTAGAAGGTTGAGGAGGTAAGTCAGTGTTTAAGTTCATTTTTATGTACGCTAAAATCTAACAAATGTTATATATGACAAAGTCTTCAATTGTTTTCAGGGTTTTTCTTATCTGACATAGGGGGTTTGTGTAGTTTTTATTAGATGTGTTGAAATTGATCGAAGTAACAAGAAATTTTCAACACCCATAAATTTTATCCAATACCCAGAAATTTTAGACGATACACACAATGTTGTGATGATACTCAAGACATTGATGATCTGATGTTAAGGGGTTTACATGGTTTTCCCTGATTTATTGTTTTTCAGGGGAATACAGAAAAACAATCATGTTGAAGGCATACCCAGAAGTGATCGAATAAAAGAAGTTCATTGACAAATGCAGGAGGAAGCTCTATGTTCTCATTTTTGGAGAAAATATGCTCCTATTATGGTCCATCTCCTATAAATAGCATTAAAATCATATCATCTCCATGTTTTTTTTTTTTAAGAACGCTTTTGACTTGTGGTCATATGAATAAGCTGGTTGTCTGTCCTTCTAGGTTTTTTGTGTGTAGATGGCATGTTTCTAGGACTTATGATGTAAAAATCAAGACTGGAGTGCCCTTTGGAACTGTTAGATATCTTATGAAACTGTATCATGAGGCTAACATTGGTCTCAATATTGACACTATGTTGTTCGAGCCTATTAAGGTACAATTCTTCCCTTCCACTATGGCAAAAGAAGTATGCATATGATGTTGTATTGGTAGCTAATGTGAGAAAGGGTTTGTTTGAAATTTAAACAAAACTTCTTGTTTGATTATTTATGTAACGACTGCTCTGAGTACAATAGAATTGTCCTTAATGTTGATGGTGATGAAGGAAAACAAGGTGGGTTTACATTTATACCAGGGTCTTGGTGATGGAGTTGAAGACAATTTTCTGTGGAGTATAAGAAAAGCCTCATGAGATGGTGGTGGATTTTGCATGCTGCTATTATTTTGGTTTCGTCTTGTGCTCTATGGGATTTACTATGGAACACATAAGCTAACCCCTTATTTTTTTGATACCAAAGGATTGGAATACCTTGTTATCAATCAGGGTTATTTGGATCACTATCCCTGGTTTTAGTTTCTGTTGTGGAAGTTGTGCATAGGACAGGGTCCATCTTGGTTGGGTCATTAACATTCTTATGTTCTCACTGCCAAATTTGCATGTTTTATTTACCTTTTTAGGTGAGAAGTTGTTAGAGTAGAATATACATTGATTTCAGTCAAAGAAAAACCAGATGGGAGATCCATTACAGTGCAACTGTAACTCATGGCTAACAATTCTCTTTATGGCCCAGATATCCAACACCTTCAACTGGTGGTTAGGTAATAATTCACCATAACTAGTTTTGACCATAACTCTCTTTATGGCCCAGATATTTTAACTAATTTTGACCATAACTCACCCATGAATCGTTCTCTTTTCAAGCAACCCAACTTGGCAATTTAGCTTGTCTACCAAGTTATATTTTTTTATGTAATTCTTTTAAATAAACCACCATAACAGATATAAATTAACTAGATAGTAATAAATTTGTTGAGCTGCCAATCAAAATTTTAGCATTGATAGTAATGACTATTAACTGAGTTCACATTTTTTTTTCTCTTAGGTGTATGAAATTATCTCCTTGGTTAATGATATTTTGCCATTGCTACCTTATGAGTCAATATCAATTCCTGGGAATGAATGTAATGGTACAAATTATTCTTGTAAAAATTTCACCTCTAGAAATGGTATATATTGTAGTATCCCTTGCTAATTTTGACTTTCAAATGTAGATCATAGACTTAAGAGATATTGTCAAACACTTTGCATGCAACCCTCTTACTTGCTATTCTGAGTTTCAGTTTGTTTATATATGCTTGGAATAATGTCAAACGAGATCTAAATGCTTGCAAATGTTTACTAAGATGTTTAAGCAAAAAATTAAAAAGCAAATGCAAATCTTTTGGTCCCTTCAAATGCATATATAGGATCTAGACATGTAAAAAATGTGCACCTACAGCCATAAAGCATTTTAACAAACACTTGTCATACAACCTAAGATTGAAACAATCTACTAAGTAAGTGAATGCAACCTTATACCAGATTCTTATTCAATTCAAATAACTAATTACAATGCAGGTGGAATAGCCAAGACTCTTGGCTTTACAATTTCATGAGTTCTTAATTTCTGAGTACAATGGCTGCCACTAATACTAATTGTAATATGACTTAGAATTGGATGTAAAACAATGCAAAGAACCTGTAGAAGAAGTGCCTAGGGCTAGAGATGATGTAGCAACAAAAATAGTCCCAAAATATGCTTCCTCTTGGCTAAACCAATGCTCTACTCCAGCTGCCCCTGCTCTGATATAAAATGCCAAAATAAAATAATGTGCAGCGTCTTTGTCTTCCCTCGAGCCTCAAACATTATTGCCAAGTCCCAAGGAGTGGAGCGCTCAATCTAGAAGGAGGAATCAATGCCAACCTTGGCCTCCATAAGTGAAATCGTGGTCTCCAATGGTGTCTCTATATGACTGTAACTTCTGATCAGACCTCTACAAATGTATATTAGACTTCTAATGTACTTCTAATATGCCTTCTATGCTACCAAATGATGCAATGATGATGCCACTAATAAACTCCTAACAAAATATGCAAATTGTCCTTAGCAAGTCCGGTCTATGGCCACCAAATGAAGCACAATCAAGACATTGAATTATTTCCTCCAATAGTTGCAACCTTTTGGAAGATATTTCACCACCTTAGTTATGCAAATCAATGGGTGTTTCCATTCCCAATAAACAATGTAGAAATCTGCAGAAACCCTTGACTTCACAAATGAACATATCAAACAAATGTGAAATACTGGATGATTAGAAGCTTAACTTGACCTTCTTTTATATTTTTTCTCCACCCCTTTAAGAAGCTTCTAGAAATAATATTATTTCACTTAAGTGAGTTTTATGATTTAATATTTTATTTAAGTCACTTTAATTAAATTAATTAAATATAAAGTCACCATTTTAATTTTTTGATTTATTTGATAACTTTATAAGAAATTAATTTAATTAATTTCTCCTTATTTCTCAACTTATCCTTTGTAGACTAAAGGCTAAGAACCTTGTGAGATGGCTAGAAAAATGAGGAAAAAAATAAAAATAAAAATTTCTAAAAAAACCTTAAGTTTTGATGTGATTTGGAAATTATATTTTACCACATATGAATCGAGTAAAATTCTTATATTTTGAGCAGGAGATTTTTGTTTGGATTTATGCGTTTTGAGAATATAAGTGTATCTGGTTGGCAGGCATATGATTCAAGTGTGAATACAAAAGTGAGACACAAATCTCTCGAGGTTAATAGAAAGTTATTGTGCCTCAGCTCTGGGGATATGCTCAACTTTTTACTACATGAAACTAACATCTCAAGGTTTGTTTCAGTTATTGACAACAAGTTTTGAACTTTTAACTTATTTCTTGTTGTATTTCAAATTCAAGAGCCTACCATTTATGTCGGTTTTGCATATCTATGCAATTTTTTGGCAGGGGTTTTAGCTGCGACCGATATGGAAGTTTTGCTTCCAGCATTGGGGATAACAGAAGATTTAATGTAAAAATTTCCTAACATATTTCTAAAGATGTTTATGAAAGGAGATTTTCCTCTATCCAAATATACACTAATATCATCATCATCATCATCAACAGTGTCGGATAAGAAGGAAACATCTACAACTGATGTGTCATGTAAAACTGAAATAATAAGAATGCTAGACAAAAATGTTAAGTAGCTGTAATTGAGGAGACTAAATATTCAAATGGAATTAAAGCCTCTTCAGCTCTAATTGTGTTGCCAAATGGTAAGTCAGATCTCAAATAAATTATCATTAATCATGAAAGATATTTTAAGGATGCATACTTTGCTTCAAATTTGGGGGCTATTGAACCTGGACCTACAAACAGTCTTTGTAAGTTGAAAACTGTCTCCATAAAGTTAAATGGTGCTTTGAAAGGAAAAAATAGAGGGAAGAGTAAAAAGGGTAGGGTTGCAGCTTATAATAATGATACTATTATATGTTACTGAAATTTTGTCATAATCTAACAAAGACGATGACATGCCAAAGTTTTAATTGTTGAATGTGCGATTGTGGCGTCCTTACTAAGTTATTTGACAAGGAATGATTTTTACAAAAAGAACATGTCACAAGCTGATTTGTGAAAGAGTTAGCATGAGACCTTGAAAAGGTTTCCGTCATCTATTTACATGTCTTCCATTGAATCATCTTCTCAAATAAACTCATTTGATATATTTAGTCTGCAAGTTGCAGGATGCACTTGCCTCCTCAGGTTATTTTCCTGCGGATCTAAGCAAGGGTCGAAGATCACAGTGATATAATTCTAACAGTTCTAGTAGACATATTGGTCCCAAATTGTCCTTGAAACTTAGGCTGCACAGAGCACAAGGACATAAATATCTTCCTGATCAAACCTCAAGTGTACCACATATAGAACCTTTAGCCAATGCTACTGATATTGAAGATTATATTTTCTCTAAATTACAGGACGACAATTTTGGTAATGGTGTAGCTGAGCACAATTCTAATACATCTACTCCATCCAATGTAACATGTACATGAGCATGAAGAGGTATTCTTTTCTCAACAAAAAAAGAATTTCTGCAATATTTTCGTAACTATGTTTATAGCTCTGGCTACTTTGTTTAATACTGCATTAACTATTTTGTCTATGTTCTCAGATGTTTATAAAGGAACAAGCTTCAGTTTCTTTAGGAGAATTGGTGGACGATGCAGTGTAGAGAGATCCAAAAGATGTAAGAGGAAGGGCTTCAAGAAGAAACATTATTGGCTAGATTGCATTCATTGTGTTCAATATGAATTAAAATTAGAGGGGATTGAAGGGTATTCCAGTGTTAAAAGTGTCTTCTTGTGTTCTGTTACAAATGAAGAAATAATATAAGCATCTACAATTTCTGAAGGACCAAGCCTCTATAGAAACCATCCCATACTGAACTATTTCATTGGGAGGAAACTATTGGATACATCAACAATAACATAACAAGCAATAAATAATTTTGTGGTAGAAGAGGTACAGGACACAATAGATTCACATCCTCAAACATTATGAGATGAACAAAGACTAAATTTCTAGATGCACATAAAATGTCTTCTATACCTATTTAGTATGTGATATTTATTAACAAATTCTGCAAATAAAGATCCCATATGATTTGATAAAATTAGATAGCAGTAAATGGATTCTATGCACATGCCCCAAGAAATACGACTTTTCCGATACACACACCCACCCCCCAGCATTGGAGTAAATGGATTCTGGTGCTTCCGTTGACATCTACATACCTCACACTTCTCATTACATCTATTCTGACGCAAATCACATCTATTCCTTGCACCAACTGTAACATTATGTGCTCTATTTATTCACATTTTTTACAAATATGGTGAAGAACATACAGTTCTCAATACCTTTCGTATTTATGCTCTCTATTATTGTGCACTTTATTTCAGTTTTGTTAAAGTTTTGTATAACTCTACTCTTGAGTTATTCATAGATTAATTATTCTTTTGCCTTTGCACTCCAATTGTTGTTCTTTACTATGCTTATGCTCTCTATAACATATCAATTCCACAATTAATTTGTTGTCCCCGAGATTGCTCCCAGGATCTGGGTCAAGACCAACCTTACTCAAGGGAAGTCAAGCCACCCAAACACCTGAAACTTACTAGCTTTTACCTGGATCTCGAGGCATAACAATACAGACCCAACTTATGATCAAGTTGCATGTGTTATCTTCTGAAACAGGGAAAATATCAATTTCATTAAGAAATTGGGTTTCAATAAGGCATCTGCATTCTCAATAATACCAATCGTTAAGTTGGAAGGCCAAGGGAGAAGTCTCTTAACATTAAATTATAACTATTTGCTTTGGCAACAAGGAAAAGAGGATGATGCAAGAGGGAAACCCTATCTAAGTGGCTTACAAAGCTTAACAGAATGTCAAATCCCCAATTCCTTCAACTTGTGCAGATGCATCCCTGAACAAACCTATTACCTGCATAATATCAATAAGTTTGCCATCAAAAGCTAGTACCTCTATGATTAGCTCAATATAGGTTCAGTCGATTCTATTATGGGCCCTTTTGCTTGTCAACAAGGGCCATATGCCCCAAAGACTTAGCCCATGCCATTGCTTCTCAACTTCTTGTCGAATTTTCCAACATATACCTTCTACTAACCCTGCTTGAACTAGGAAGAATGTGGCAGGCCTCCAAATTCTCACGTAGAGCCTATCACCATCTCTTTGAATCAATTTAATAATTCCTATCCCAATGGTAACTACCCTGATGACATCCATATAGAAGGTTTAAAGATCCTCAACAATAAGGTGCTCATTGACATTGTAGAGTTAAGTAGGAAAGCCACCAACACCTGGATTCCAATCATTCTCTAGGAAATGAATGATGAAACTTCCTTCATTTAGGTTAAAATCATTCTCTAATGAAAAGGTATCTAGAATAGAAAAATTACAAGGGATATTTTTCACACAAGGTTCCGCGCATCTCTCTATATCAGGGTCACTTCCTGAATAAGTATAAAGTCCTATTTCATTATCCAAAGGAATCCCTCTTGATTTCCACCAATCTGCTTGTTAAACCTTAGAAATAAATTCTCTTTAAATGGAAGTAGTATTTTAGACCATATGCTACCAACTTTCAGTTCATCGCCTTTGCCCTAACTCTGTTCTCGTGTTTTATAATTTTATTTTCTGGATTTTGTAAAGACAGACATGAAATGTCTGTTTTTCATTTCCCAACTTAATAAACACTTGACAGAGAAGCTTTTATAGCTAGTAAACACATTTAAATAGTTTAAAAGCAAGGGAAACATGTTTCCGTAAGGAATTTTTACAAGCAAGTGAAATGGTGTTCCTAGAGAAACACCCATCGGGAGGTAGTTCCTTGTCACATAGAGTAAGTCATTTCTTTGTTCTCTTACAAGAAAAGCATCCTCTGATCTAAAAAAAAATTCTCTTAATTGATCCCAATCTGCATGTTCAACTTGAGAAATCAATTCTCTTTTATTTGAAAAAATATATTTAGATCCTATACCTCCACCTTTCAGTATGTCACCCCTGCCCTAGCTCTGCCCCCCTGTGCCTTATAATTTTGTTTTAGCATTTTGAAAATAAATGAACGAAACATCCGTCTTGTTGTTAAACCCAAGAAACATTTGACAGAGGAGCTTTTGTAGTTAGGAAACACGCAAATGGGTCGCCGGCAGGGAAAATGTGTTCCCCTAGGTAAACACCCCTCAGGAGGAAGTATCTTGTCACATTGACTAAATTCCTTGCTTCATCCGCTTCTAAACAAAGCATCCTCTGATCTTATCTAGACGGTTGGTGTCTATATGCAGGTTCCATCCTACGTTGTTTAGATACGGGTACGATTCGGGTACGTGGGTACGTCATTTTTCAAAAACCTTGATTTGGATACGTCGTGGGTACGTCTCTATATATATATTTAAAAATATATAAATATTAAAAATAAAATTTAAAATTAAAAATATTAAAAATAAAATTTAAATACTACTTAAGTAAACTGTAAATTTAAAATAAAATATAAATTATAATATTAAAAATTAAAAAATGTAAAAACTAAAAACTAAATAGTATTTTATTTAAATTTTTAATATTATATTTTATTTTATTTTTAATAGTTATATTCTATTAACTGAAAAATTTATAATTAATTTATCAAATACTATTATACTAAATACAAAACTGACGCTGCGAAACGCAAACAAGGGTTGCGATTTTTTTTGGTGTGTTTTGAAGAAGGGACGCGCTTGTTTTATAGGGTTCTCTGCGTTTTTTCGTTTTCGCGTTTAGGGTTTTTTTAAGTGTTTAGGGTTTTTTCGCGCGTTTTTTTTTTTTTCCGGCTACAATCGTCGGAAAATTTCGGGGATGCCCCGGAGGCGCCCTGGGGACGCTCGGAGTCGTCTCGGTGGCGCCCGCCGGCTTGCCGGACGTTTCCGGCATGCCGGCGGGCGCCTCCGGAATGCCTCTGGGCATCCTCGTGCCGAAGGCGCCTCCGAACAGGGGGTGTCGGCCTGGGGGGCGTACCCCTGCAACACAGGGTCCATCCGATGGATTTAGACATATGGCATTTTGACCGCAAGCAAGAGAGAAATCAAGGCCTTTAAGGATTCCAAAACATTCTCCGAAGCTTTACAAACGGAAGCTAACATTTGAGATCTAGAAACCTTTAGAGTGAAATTACCTCACATCTAGTCTATCAGTTATAGATTTTCCCAATTTGCCTAGTCTTTAGGATGACCTTTTAAAATATTATGTCAAATCAATAGTTTCAAAGTATATATTTCACGACAAAGTATATTCCCTTTAATTCTAGATTCTGTAAATTACAATTTATGGGAAAAAATGCAAGGATTTCACTAAACAGAATGGCTTCTATTTTTGTTACTAACCAGCGGACCACCAGTAATCTCTTGTCGTTTGATGCAACTGATCAAATTGAGTATCGGAGAAAATCTCCCATCTACATAAAGTACATGGTTATGCCATTCTTCAGGCTTCTTATTTATTAATATCCAAGTTCACATTTGCCTAAAATGAATATTGAAATTAAATGGTATCACCATGTATTGAATAATGTCCTTGATTTCCAAGTCCAGTCCTGCTCAACCATCCATTTAGAGGGGTATTCAGGCCATTAAAACACAATAAATAAATTCATGCCTGAGATTTCTTTACAGAACGGTACATACCATGCTTATCATTTAAGTTGCACAAGTTATTTTCCTCGAGAACAAGGAAAAGAAGCACTTTTATCAGAAAATTGGATTTCAAGTGTTTGTAATAGGGAAAATCAAACCTTAAATTGGATTTGTCAGGGGTGTAATCTCTTTACAAGTAATGAATTGTTTTCGCAGCAAGGAAAAATGAAAACAGAGAAAGCGGGCGCCCCCGAATAACTGACACATGAAGCTCAAAAAATCAGTCAGCTCCATTATCCATATTTACTTCAATCCTTGAACAATTCCAACACTATCCTAATAAATTTTCCACCGTACCCAGGTACTTTCATCACTGATTCAATAAAGGGCCAATTAGTTATCATAGAGGCTTTTCCAAAGGAAATAAGAGGCATACAAGTAGTTTTCTGAGAAGATTTAGACTATGCCATTGTTCTTCGATATGGAAGTAAATTATTGAATACGTATGTTTTCTTGAAAACCTTGTTTGAGTATCTTTAGGAAGGTTTCTCCAAGACTGCTAATATTTTTTCATATTTTGTAGGGAAAATTTAATATTGTGGTAGATGTCTAATTTCTCACTTCAGACCTATCACCAGCTTTTAGAATCACTATAATAACACTTCTATTTCTCTCTGGTCTAAGAGCACCCACCCAAATGGCCTCCTTGTGAAGGATAAAATTTACTCAAACCACGTACTTATTAGTTTTGTGCAATTAAACAGACAAACCATCTACACTTTGAGCCTTAATCATTCTTCAGGCATCTAATTGAAAAACTCAGTTCGTTGATATTGGTAACCTTCTCTGATGACATGAAATATACATTTGACAATTTTGAAGGATTAATTTTTGCACAAAGCTCTGCGCACCTTTCTATATCAGGGATAACGTCTGGAAGAAGCAAGAAATCACCATAAAATGCAGGGAAAGCTGCTTTAATTTTTCTCCCAATCACTATACAAGTGATCTTCATGTTGAGAGACGGCTTCTATTTATTTTTAGCTTTGGGCATCTGAAAACTCAAAAAACGTTTTGATCCTTATCTCCTTTTGTGAGCCATGTCACTATGTTGTGACAGTTGTAAGCCCTCATGAAAGCCCTCTTACAACTAAAAACTGTTATTTTATCATAAGTTAATGATGCGGAGCATTAACTGCTATCAGTTTGTGGAGCCTTAACAGCTCCTTCCTTGCCGTAATATGGTTGTAACCGATCAGTTATTTTAGGACTGTTTCTTATTTTTTTTAGTCTTCTGTTTGAGCTTTTTTTGGTTGTCAGTTGACAGCTGTCACCTGTTGGTTTGGGGAGTTAGTTGCTAGGAGTCTTTTAAGTTGTGGGTCTTAGGAAGTTATGGAGACGTTAATTCTAGCAGAAAGATGGGGAAATAGAGGAATTGGGAACAAAATCTGGGAAACTCTGAGCTGTGTTTTTTCTATAGACAGTTATATGTTATGACTGTAATTTGGTAGGAACAGAGATCAATAAAGTAGTGTTGATTTACTCTCAGGTCCTTCTTATTGTCTACTTCTGTTTTGGATTGTGGAATTTTTCTATTATTTTTGAGTATAATTGCAGGTTCAATCTTCAGATCTGCATCAGTTTTGGTATCAGAGCATACCTGGAAATGGCTCAAAGAGGAGTTCACATGGCTTGGGGACGAAGAGGTAGGAGAAATACAAGACAGAGAGGTGATGCACTTGATGAAGTGCTTAGACGGTTGCAGGCCCTTGAGGCAAGACTTCCTCATGAAGATTCAGAGGAAGAAAATGAGGTTCAGAGAGGACAAGCAGCATAAATATACCCAATATTAAGACTTATTGAGGCTATCAGCAAGCAAGGAACTAGAGTCAAGGTTGAAGTCCCAGATTTTAAGGGTGATCTAAATCCTGAGTGTTCTTGGATTGGCTTCAAGATTTAGAAAAATATTATGACATGGAAGGAATCGAAGAAGATGACCCATGTAGGGTCAAAGTTGCAGCATCTAGGATGAAATCTCATGCGGCTTTATGGTGGGAGAATCTCCAACATGCTAGAAGAACTCAAAGGAAGGAGAAAATTAGGTTGTGGCCAAAAATGTTAAAACATTTAAATGCCAAGTTCTTACCTTCCGATTATCAGTAAAAGTTTTTTAGAGAGTTTCAAAACTTAAGGCAGAAGGAGTTGTCCATATCTACTTACACCGAAGAATTCATCAAGTTACAGATTAGGACTAATCTACATGAAGATGATGAGCATACTATGGCTAGATATGTTAATGGGCTGAGATTTCAACTTCAAAATGAGCTTGCTCTACTAAAAATAAATACTGTGGATGAAGCATATCAACTAGCCTTGAAGGTTGAAGAGAAATTGAGTAGAGTCAGTAGAGTGGGCAATAAAAGACGTGAGAGTAATTCAAATAGAGGAAGAGGGGGCTCTTCCAAATCAATTATTGATGAAGAGACCATGATTAATGAGAAGCCAAACTTCCAAGGAAGGGGTGGCTTCAGAGGTAGAGGAAGAGGACAACCATTCTTGGGAGGTTGGAAGCCTTTGAAGTGCTATATTTGCAATGAAGCTCATAGGGCGGTAGACTGCCCTCATAACCCCAAAAGAGCCATGATGACTCAAGAAGAAGGAGAAGAGCCCTTAGTAGAAGAAGTGGAACCAGAGATGGGAGAAAGTTTGATGTTGAGAAGGACCATGGTAGCTAGAGACAAAGAAAACACCCACATTTATTGGAGGAGAAATAATGTCTTTCGAACACAATGCAAGTGCAAAGATAAAGTGTACAAGGTGATTGTGGATGGAGGATCTACAGATAACTTGGTAAGTACAGAAATGGTACAAAAATTAAATCTTTCTTGCATACCCAAACCAAATCCTTATAAAATTTCATGGCTAAAGAAGGATCATAGTGTGCTTGTTAACCAGTCTTGCTTAGTTGAATTCAAAATTGGCCCATACGAAGATAAGGTGTTGTTTGATGTAGTGCTAATGGATGCTTGTCACTTGCTATTAGGAAGGCCTTGGCTATATGATAGAGATGCAATCCATCATGGTAGAGAAAATACTTATGAGATACAACTTGGAAATAAGCTTCATATTTTGAAACCTTTTAAGGAAGAAGGATCAGTAAAAATAACAGCCTTGTCACTATCTACAGTAGGGTGGAAAGATTAAGAGAGTCAAAGGGAGAGATATGTTATCTGTTGTACCCACAGAGCAAGGGGAAATCAGATCAACAAATAATTCCTTTGGAAGTACAGGACTTGCTGCAACAATATTCAGACTTGATGCCAAGTGATCTACTAGCTGGTTTGCCTCCCTTTAGAGGTATTACTCACCAAATTGATCTAATTCTTGGTGCTAAACTTCCAAATCAAGCAGCTTATAGATTGACTCCTCTAGAGAATGAGGAAATGAGAAGACAAACCACATAATTAATGAAGAAAGGATTCGTGAGACAAAGTATGAGCCCTTGTGCCACACTTGCTCTACTCTCCCCTAAGAAGGGAGGGAAGTGGAGACTTTGTGTGGATTCTCGAGCAATTAACAAGATCACTGTGAAGTATCGTTATCCATTACCCAGAATGGACGACTTGCTAGATTGTTTATCAGGTGCTAAGATCTTCTCCAAAATTGACCTCACAAGTGGTTATCATCAAATTCAGATTTGGGAAGGTGATGAGTGCAAGACAGCTTTCAAAACCCAAGATGGGTTATTTGAGTGGGTGGTGATGCCATTTAGACTGTCCAATGCACCAACTACCTTCATGCGAACAATGAATTAGGTATTTAGATCACATATTGGGAAATTTATGATAGTTTATTTTGATGATATCTTAATTTTTAGTAAATTCTTGAAGGAGCATGTAGAACATTTGAGGATGGTACTTGACATACTTAGAACAGAAAGGTTATTTATCAATAATGAAAAGAGTTAATTTTGCAAAGATAAGTTGGTATTTTTGGGCAATGTTATTTCATCAAATGGCTTGAGCATGGATCCAGGAAAGGTCAAGGCCATTCATGAGTGGCCTACTCCGCAAAGCATTACTGAGGTGAGAAGTTTTTGTGGTTTAGTAAATTTTTATAAGAAATTCATCGAGAATTTTAGTGGAGTAAGTGCAGCGTTGACAGATTATACAAAAGGGAAGGTATTCTCTTGGTTAAAAGCAGCTGACCTTAGTTTTGAACAACTTAAATAGAAAGTAACAAAGGCACCTATTCTTTCCATCCCTGATTTTGAGAAGCTTTTTACAGTTGAATGTGATGCTTTAGGGGTAGCTATTGGGGGAGTGTTAAGTCAGGAGGGGAAACCAGTGGCCTTCTTCAGTGAGAAATTAAATGAAGCTAAAAAGAGGTATACCACTTATGATAAAGAATTCTATGCTGTGGTACAAGCTTTAAAATATTGGAGGCACTATCTCTTACATAAGGAGTTCATTTTGATGACTGACAATCAAGCTTTGAAGTATATAAATTCCCAAGGTAAGCTGTCCCATAAACATGCTAAATGGGCTTCTTTTTTGCAAGCTTATACTTTTGTTGTGCAGCATAGGAGTGGTAAGAGCAATGTTGTCGCTGATGCTTTGAGTAGAAGGCGTCATTTATTAGCTGTAACGAGTCATGGATTGGTTAGATTTGAAGAGATGAAATGTGAATATGCCGAAGACCCCTATTTTGGCAGCATTTGGATAGCTCTAAGTAGTCCAAACTATACCAATACACATGCATTTGATGACTACATACTGTTAGATGGTTTCTTGTTTAAGGGGTCTCAACTTTGCATTTCCCTTGGATCACAAAGGGACAAACTAATAAGGGAGTTGCACTCAAATGGTTTGGGTGGCCATTTTGGAAGAGATAAGACCTTTGGATTAGTAAGTGAGAAGTTCTCTTGGCCTAATATGAGGAGAGATGTGAACAAGTTTGTTGCTACTTATAGAGTATGTCAAATAGCAAAGGGAGGAAGCCAAAATACTAGTTGATACATGCCCTTACCTGTGTCAAATGAACCATGGGTTGATATCTCTATGGATTTTGTTTTGGGACTTCCTAGAACCCAAAGAGGCAATGATTCAGTGTTTGTAGTGGTGGACCATTTTTCCAAAATGGCCCATTTCATACCCTGTAAGAAGACAAATGATGCTAGTCAAGTGACACACTTATTTTTCAGGGAAGTTGTGAGATTGCATGGTGTTCCAAAAATAATGAGTGATAGAGATGTCAAGTTCTTAAGTCACTTTTGGAGAATTCTATGGAAAAAGTTGGATAGCAGGTTATAATTCAGTTCAACATATCATCCTCAAACTGATGGTCAGACAGAGGTAATGAATAGGAGCTTGGGCAATCTTTTGAGGTGTTTAGTTGGAGACAATCCCCGACAATGGGATTTGGCGTTACCTCAAGCGGAGTTTGCCTATAATTTCAGCATAAATAGGTCCATTGGTAAATTTGCGTTTCAAATTGTTTATGGTGCGAATCCTAAAGGAGTTGTGGACTTGGTTGACTTGCCGGAAGGTAGACATGGCAGCCTTGAAGCTACAGGGTTTTTAGAAAATATTCATGAGATACGTCAGCAGGTTAGACTCAAATTGCAGTCCATGAACGAACAATATAAGAGGAAGGCTGACTTGCATCGTAGAAGAAAGGTCTTTCAAGAAGGAGAGATAGTAATGGTGCACCTACGCAAAGGTATCCACAAGGTGCCTACAACAAGTTGAAGCCAAAGAAAATTGGACCATGTAGAATCATGAAGAAGATAAATGATAATGCTTATCAAATTGAATTGCCAAAAGATTTAGACATTAGTCCCATCTTTAATGTTACTGACCTTTACTCATACTCTACTGAAACTAGTGACAAACAGATAGAAGATGAGCAAAACAAGATAGATGATGTCCATAAGATCCAACAAATTCCAAGGAAGACAAGACAATAGATTGAACAAGTGCTAGATACCAAATTGATGACTACTCGATCTAGTTCCTATAAGTTATATTTTGTTAAGTGGGAGGGCTTCCCTGATTCTTACAACTCTTGGATTTCAGAAGCTGACTTACTCAAGTATAGCAAAAAATTTCCACCTCATGCACTAGAACCAGAATAGCCAAGAGATCCAAATCATCTTTTAGAGCAGGGGAGGATGATGCGGAGCATTAACTGCTATCAGTTTGTGGAGCATTAACAGCTCCTTCCTTGCCGTAATATGGTTGTAACCGATCAGTTATTTTAGGACTGTTTCTTACTTTTTTTAGTCTTCTATTTGAGCTTTTTTTGGTTGACAGTGGACAGTTGTCACCTATTGGTTTGGGGAGTTTGTTGCTAAGAGTCTTTTAAGTTGTGGGTCTTAGGAAGTTACGGAGAGGTTAATTCTAGCAGAAAGATGGGGAAATAGATGAATTAGGAACAGAATCTGTGAAACTCTAAGCTGTGTTTTTCTATAGACAATTATATTTTATGACTGTAATTTGGTAGGAACAGAGATCAATAAAGTAGTGTTGATTTACTCTCAGGACCTTCTTATTGTCTACTTCTGTTTTGGATTCTGGAAAATTTCTATTATTTCTGAGTATAATTGCAGGTTCAATCTTCGGATCTGCATCAGTTAATTTCTATGTAGCAGTATTGTCTCCTAAACATTTATAATCTTTAAGGCACGACACAATGAGGTTATGGACGCCTCGCTTTCTTTTTTTCATTATTGTATCTCTTTATTACAAACTAATTCTGAATGACACGATGATCAGAAAGACTGATGGGAATAACTTGATCAATCTTTATCCTGCTTGGAAATAATATCAAAGTATGAGCAATTTAGGACAAAATTGTCCAACCTAAAATAAAATGTCATTTCCTTTTTTTATCTTGCACTGAGGAGCACTACGCTTGCTTGTGTGGTAATAACTTTCTGGTAGAGTCAATCATAGTTACTTCCTATTTATTTTCAATATTTTTTTTACAAGATCATGTTTTCAGAGGAACATTTTGCACCTTCATGTTCCAACCATGTAGGCCTCCTTAATCTTCTAGGGTTATCTGCTTGGATAGTCACGTTGACACTCATAACCACATTCCCTTACCCACCATACCTTTGCCATTTCAAAAGGCTTACAAGTAACCAAAAAAATCCTTTTTAATCATTTGAATAAGTTCAATGTTAAAACCCTCTTTGTACCACACTTCTTTAAGCTATTAATCAAAAAGCAATAACTAGGAGGCAGACCATGGAAAATAAGATCAATCTTGACAGTGAATGGAATGCAACTAAGACTTATTCCCAGTAAGCTTCACAGACTAAGACCAACCAGGTTTGATTTCGAGTCATCATAATGGTAATGCTCCCACTTCACTGCTTGACCAGGCCTGCCGAACATACGTGAAGGATTTTACCTCTATCATTATTAAGCACAATTATTTAGCCCAAAATTTTAGCTTGAACTCTTTTGCCATCCAAAGTTCAAACTACGAGCCACAAGTAAAGATGGGACATGTACAAAGGAAATGAAAATATCATTAATCTGTAAATAAGAAATGTTACTGAGGGAAAAGTTAAGATCTCAATTATTAGTAATTAAGGATGGCTACCTTGATGAAGAGGCGTGGCTTCCATATATTACAAGTAAATAATGACAGACTTTGTTTTGACCATCTCTTTACTTTAAAAATAATTCTATAATTTATCAAAGGTTCAGCTTCTTTGTGCAGGGGATTTCTTGAAGTTTATTGCTTTCACTCTTTCCATGGCTCCACTTGAACCATCCCCACCTCTTAACTCAGCCTCCACTCTGAAATGAAAGTCATTTTTCCGTATTCCTTCTTTCAAACTTGTTGTTGCATTTCATTTCCCACTTTCATTTTCTGTTTGATCATGTTACGTCTGCACCATCTTATACTTTGGTGTGTTCTTTATTTTTGTGCAACCTTGTAACTAAGTCTTAAAACTATTTTTATACTTTTACACCAATAATTTAATCACCACAATTCTGGGGTTGAATGAGAGTAGTGAATGGTTATAGTCACAATGTCAGTTGTAGCAGCTCCACAAAGGTATAAACCATCAGTAGATGTCTGTATGGTGGAGACAACCGGAGAAAGAAAAGTAAGTATTCATAATCAAATATCTTTCATGATCAATAGTGCCCTGAGCCATATCTCTTTTGTTCTAGTCATTGTCCAGTTTATTTTGTTGTCATTTTGTGTTTTTGAATTCATGGAATTGTAAGTTCTTAGAGATACTTTACTGATCTTACCTTGCGACTTTAATTTTTGTCCTCATTGCCAATCCTTGATCTGCTTTCGTAATGAGTCCATCATTTTATGGTTCAAGCCTCTTCTTATGAAGGACAAGCGAGTGATAGTAGGGAAGGATATGACAATTTATTGGCTGAAATTGTTTGGTGCTAAGATCATGATTCTGGGTTTTATTTTCCTTATTGCTTGTTTTGCCATGTCATTTGTCATGTCCTTGTAAGACCACTTACTTTTATTGGACCATCACATCTCATATGTAAATGAATCTGTTTGCTCTTTAATTTGTTTTTGAAGCCATTCTTTTATCTTTTTAAAGTAGTTTGAGTCAATGTACTGTTTCGTACCCCTTGATTGTCTTCTAAACTCAGCATTAGACTGTGTTAGTTTGCATGCCTAACGAGTAAATGTTATATGAATTTATACCATCCAGATGATATCGCCATGAAGTGGGTTAGTTTGTTAGTTCTTTATTTCATATTTCAGGATCACCATGATGAGACTTGGCCATTTTGCTTGAGCGGACATTTTGTATGATTCTTGGTCACCGGCTATGATTGTTAGCTCCATTTGCATCAGCATTCTCTCAATGCTATCAAGCTCTACTGTGAAGGTTTTATACTGATTCTTATCCTTGGTATTTGGGACATCATAAAAGGCATTTTTTTGGGGCAAATATTTAGGCTATTTTCTTCAATATCTAAATAGTATATATTTGTTGGATACATCAAAGGCCAGTAGATAATGAGTGTTATGTAAAAAAGTGTAGAAATCCCAGATCACCTAAAGAAACAAGATGGTGGTTCCATGATGACAAGGTGTCAATAGAAAATTGTTAATATTTGCTCTATCTGTGGAAGCTTGGATTTCAAATTAGCCATGATGCCTTAGCAAAAATGATACATTCCCAGTTATTTGATTGGTAAGGGTTGTTCCCCAGGGATTGAACTGACTGAACTTCAATTGCTTGTACTTTTTAATTTTTCAATCATGGTTTATTTTGGTAACATCCCTTTATGCAATTATGCACGGGTTGGCAGATAAAATCAATGTTTTAATTGCGTAGGATCCCAATTCAGTATATTTGATTGGAGTTCTTGATATTTAGGGATTTGAATGTTTCAAGGTTAAAAGGTATGTTGTCAACATAATGGAACTCATTGAAGTAGTTTTATCAAAAATTAGGATAAAATATTGTGATACTTGAATCCCTTGTTATAAGCTTTGTGAGAAATTGTCACTATTAGAGAGATTTATACGACCTTTTTGAACTATTTAACCATCTGTTTTATGCAACTACAGTTTTTGAATCATAATGCTCCTTGCATTTACTAGAAGTTGAATTGAAGGGAATCTATTATTTTCTCAAGTATGCTAGTAATCAGATAAACATCAGCCATACATGAAAGTCAATTTTTTTGTGAAGTATGCAGATGTTGTTGTTTGTATATGAATATTAGAGGAAACTTGTGTTAATTAAATAAAAATAAAGTTGTGTTAATTAAATAAAAATAAAGTTATCTTCTGTATTTGAGATCCACATTCCTGACCTTTCTTTCATTCACTTAATCTGTGATATTCTTATTTTGTGCATGTGGCATTTTTAAGCAAATGTGTATCATCTTACAAATGAAAAGCTGCAATAACATTTTAATCATGTTAGGAAGCTCTCTTATATTGTTCAGCTCTTTTATTATGAATGTAGTTTTTGTTCATGCCTACATTGTATTCTTTAACAACTATATTGTTCGATTATAATTGTTAATTATTATGGTATAATTGGTACTTGTGATGCAACACTTGTTTAAGATGGAGCAGGAAGAATAAATTAGAGAAGAAATCAAATGGAGTAGCATAAAATTTGTGGATAATCAAGATGTGTTGAATCTCAACAAGAAGGTTTTTATTATTCTTTTTTTCTGTGGTGTTGTTTGTTTAATTTTTGCCTTGTATCACTTTTATAGATGTTGTCCATGAATAAAGATAATGGAGTTTGTGTGTTGACAGCCAAATGGGATCCTTAATAGACAATGTCAGTTGTATTTTTTGTATGTTGTGCAAAATAACAACTCCATTGTACCTTATTATCATCTTTTAACATCTATTCTATGTTCTTTGGGGGAAAAAATGGATATCATATTTGAGGAATTTTGTAAGGAACACAAACACTATTTTGACAACCAATAATCTTGTTTTCTATTGCAAAAACCTTTAGGAATAATTGCACTTCTAGATGAAGCCGGGTATGCGTATATTCTATTTATCTTTTCAAACTCTTTAATGAATTTGCTTTTGTTTGTGATTTAATACAAATGCAGCCATTGTGCTAGCCTTTTTGGAGTTGAGGGTATATTATGTATTGCATTTGATTTTGACATGTAAAACAAAGATGAAGAACTTGATAGCATAATCTTAGAGCTATCGACATATATTAGGCACATATTTTGTACTCAAATCAAGACTATGTTTTGTATTTTTATCTAATAATAAATTGGTTTATAAGGTAAGAGGTCATCATGTTCCTTAATTTATCAGTTTTTTATAATTTTTTAGCATGTTTCCAAAGTGAACACATGAAACATTTGCCCAAAACATGTACCAACTCTAAAAAAACACAAACAATTTTCCAAGCCAAAACTTGTTTATATTGAATTCACTATCAACCACTATGTTAGTGATGTAAGAGACTACTGTCCCTAACCCAATAATGTAGTTTAAACAACACTTTAGCTATCAACTAATTGGTCATATTATGCATTTTATCTATTATGTAGGTCACTTACTAGGCAAATATTTTCCTTGAAAATAAAAAGAACTTTGTTGTTGCAGAGCATTAAGTTCTATTGAATGTTTCCCAATGTTCTTTTGTTGCAGTGCTCTTTCCTCCTTTGCCTAAGGAGTCTTTAAAATTGTTTAAGTTCTCTTCCATTGGGACATGTTTTAAGGTATGATGCAGAAAAAATAGATCAACTTTCTGGTAGCCATAACTTTTGACTTGTAGCTCCGTTTGAGCTCTTCCGCGCACCAAAACAACTATTTCAAATAGCTTGATTCTATCCTAAGCCATTCTATTTGTTTATATTTTATTTAGATATTTTATGGAGGTCAAACGTAATCATTTGAGGGTTTAAAATTAACATTTAATGATTTTTTGGAGAATTTTCTATTTTTAAAAATTATATATTCTTAGAACCAAACATCAATTTCAATTGAATTTTATTTTGTAGGATAATTTTAGTATTTAGGTTATTTAAAAAAAAATTAGAGCTGTGCATGCTTGCATGCAAAACTTATTATAAATAACAACTGTTAAAAATAAACATTTTTTTTAGATTTTTATTTTTTTGGATTTTTAAATTTAAACTCTAATTTTTGAGTTTAGGTTTATTTAACCATGGTTTGGGTTTGTAATTATTTCAATTCATTCAATACGAATCAATTCTGATTTATTGTTTCAAATATTGGCTTATTGGTAATTTTATGTTTTGTTAGTTTTCATTGTCATTATCTAGTAGTAGAGCTAAGTTCGAATCTCGGAGGAGGGAAGAATGGTAAAAGGATGAGGGGGTATGGCACAGATGAACCGGACTATACAAGAGCTCCAGAGGCAAATTCAACAATTAATAGAGGTTATCACCAAACAAACAAAGAGGTAAGGTGGTGATGAAAATGACACATATCATGATGAAGAAGTTCAGTAAGAAGAAAAACAAGAGCTGCCGCCATCAATGGAAGAGAGGATGGTTGGAGCTTTACAAGGAAAAAATGAAGGAATCAAGGTTGATGTTTTAGATTATGGAGGTAGTTTAAAACCAGAGGAGTTGATAGATTAGATGAATAGCATGGAAATTTTTTTCGAGTGAAAGACTATGAGAGAAGACAAGAAAGTAATATTTGCATGCACGAAATAAAAAGGTCACACAATGATTTGGTGGGATCACCTACAGAGAGAGACAGAAGAAAGGTAAAGAGAAGATTAATTCATGGTAAAAGATGGAGAAGAAGTTGAGAGAGAAATTTGTTCTTGTAGATTATGCACAAATGCTATACAAAAGATTTTAGAATTTGAAGCAAAAAGATCCCAATATACATGAGTATACAGATGAATTTTATAAGCATTCCATATGAGTGGAGCATGATGAAATAAAAGAGCAGATCGCTGTAAGGTATGTAAATGGTTTGAAATTTTTTATTCAAAATGAAATAAGCATGCATAGAATACTTAACATGGAGGAGACTTATCAATTAGCTTTGAACGTAGAAGAAAAATAAAATAGACAAAATTTTACAAGGAGATCTACTGGTCCACAAAGAGGTGGATCCCATCCAATAAGGGGACGAGGTGGGTTTAATATCACCAGAGTTGGCTTTAATGATGATAAAGGTGAATCATCACGTGGTGCAGAAAGACAAGATAATAGACAAGGGTTTCAATATCAATAAAGAGGAAGAAGATTTCAGAGAGGATGAGGTTATGGTGGTGCTAGAGGATGGTTTCTGAATCAACGTAGATATTATATTTGTTATAAATGTGGAGAAGAAAGGCAATAGCATTTGAGAGTCCACACTATCAAGATCAAGAAAGGAGGCAAGAAGATTGCCCAATAGTAAATCTAGTTGAAGTTGAAATAGAAGAGCAAAATATTGAAGTTGCAACAACAAATGTTTGAGAGAATCTCATAATGAGAAGAACCATGATCGCTTCAAGGATGGATCAAGTGTAGAATAAATAAGGTGGTAATATATCGCTGTGATCAAATATTTTTTGAATAAGATGTACTTCAAGTGGAAATGTATGCAAAGAAATTATATATGGTGGTAGTTGTGAAAATATGGTTTCTAAAGAAATAATTGAGAAACTAAATCTACAATGTGAAAAGCATCATAATCCTTATTAGATTTCATGGTTTAAGAAAATAAATAAAGTTACAGTAGATAAGAGATGTTTAATCAAGTTTTCTATAGGAAAGAGTTATAATGATGAAATATGGTGTGATGTTATTCCGATGGATGTATGTCATATGTTATTAGCAAGATCGTGACAATTTGACATTAAAGTAAGTCATGATGGAACAAAGACACATACACTTTTTGAAAAGGTGGTACAAAGGTAGTTTTCTTACCTCTTAAAGAGGAAGAGAAGACGGAAAGCATGAAGGTAGTAGGTTGCTGTTATGTATTAGTAGCAAAGAATGAAGAAACAAAAATGGTGCCAATACCAATAGAAGCAGCAAAAATGTTGAAAGAATATGTAGATGCTATGTCTGATGAGTTACTAGACGGTTTACCATTGAAGAGAGATATACAACATCACATTGATTTGATTCTTGGATCAACTCTACTCAATCAAGCATTTTATAGGATGAGTCTGACAAAACATGCAAAATTGAATAAATAGGTTATTGAATTGCTAAGGAAGAAGGTGATAAGGGAGAGTATGAGTTCTTATGCAACACTAAATTTGCTTACTTCAACGAAAGATGGAGGATCGAGAATGTTTGTGAATAGTAGAGAAATTAACAAAATTATAATAAAATATATGTTTCCTATACCTCGTTTAGATGATATGATGGATGTGCTTGCAGGAGCAAAATATTTTACCAAGATTGATATAAAGAGTGGTTATTATCAAATTCAAATTCGTGAAGGATATGAGTGGGAAACAATATTCAAGACTAGGGATGGCTTATATAAGTAGATGGTGATGCCATTCAGATTATCTAATGCACCTAGAATATTGATGAGGGTAATGAATACAATGCTACGAGAATATATTGGTAAGTTGGTGATTGTTTATTTTGATGATATTTTGATATTCAGTAAGACTAAATAAGAATACTTACATCATTTAAGAATGGTAATAGATTTGTTAAAAAAGGAGAAGTATGCAAATTTGAAGAAGTGCAGGTTTATAATGAGCAATTTGGTATTTTTGAGATTTGTAGTTTCAACAGATGGTGTGAAAATGGATGAAGAAAAGATAAAGGTGATTGTTGAGTGGCCTATTCCAAAAAAAATTATAAAAGTAAGAAGTTTTCATGGTTTAGCAAATTTTTACATAAAATTTATTAAAAAATTTAGTATTGTGGCACAAATAATAGATTGCATGAGAGAGAGAATTTGCATGGACTAGAGCAGCGATAGAAAGCTTTGAATTTTCGAAAATGAAGATTACAAAAAGACCAATTTTAGTGTTACCATATTTTAGCAAAGTGTTTGAGGTTGATTATGGTGCTTCATTTGTGAGAATTGGTGTTGTGCTGAGTCAAAAAAGAAAGCCAATACCATATTTTAGTGAAAAATTGAACGAGGTAACAACAAAGTATTTTTCTTATGATGTTGAACTTTATGCAATTGTATAAGCAGTAAGACATTGGAGGCATTATCTGATGTCTAAGGAATTTATACTATTTACACATCATGAGGCTTTGAAGTATGTGAATACAGAAAATAAGTTGAATAGTAGGCATGCAAAGTAGATTTTTTTCTTGCAAGAGTATACATTTATATTGAAGCATAAATCAAGAAAATAAAATCAAGGAGTTGATGCATTGAGCAGTTGAGTAGCATTATTAACTACTATGGTGAGTGAAGTGTTGGATTTGAAGTTATTAAAGAATTATATGATACTAATTCATATTTTGACATGATAGTTGAATAGTACAGGAATCCATTAATAGGTGGGACATATATTATACATTATGAGTATCTTATATAAAAAGGTTATCTCTTCAAAGAGAAACAATTATGCATTCCAATTGGGTCTCTACGAGATAATAAAATAAGAGAATTACATACTGGTGGTTTGGCTGAACATTTTGGTAAGACGAAGACAATAGCTTTGGTGGAAGAAAAATATTTTTGGCCAAAGATGAAGAGAGATGTGACAATTTATGTTTCAAGGTGCACAATATGTCATGTGGCTAAAGGAGATGCACAAAATACTAGACAATACATGTCATTATCGATTCCAAGAGAGCCATAGACAGATTTGAGTATAGATTTTGTGTTGAGATTACCAAACACAAAAAAATAATGATTCAATTTTTGCTGTTGTAGACATTTTTTTTAAAGTGGTTCATTTCGTTTCATGTAAGAAAACCAATGATGCCACTAAAATTGCAAAATTATTTTTTATGGATATTGTGAGATTGCATGGTGTTCTAAAACCTATTACTTCAGATAGGGACACAAAATTTAAGTCATTTTTGGATGACTTTGTATAAGAAGATGGGTACTAAGCTTTGATTTAGTAGTGCATATCACCGAAAAATAGATGGACAGATAGAATGTATAAATAGGAGCTTGATAAATTTACTGAGATGCATAGTGGGAGAGAATCCAAAGCAATGGGACTTGGCTTTACCACAAGCTGTGTTTGCATATAATAGTTTAGTGAATAGATCAATAGGAAAGTCACATTTTCAAATTTTTTATGGGAGAAATCATATGGGTATTTTATATTTGGTATAATTACCAATTTCAGATCAAATTAGTGATGATGTAGAAGCGTTTGCAGAGCATATGTAACAGTTGAAAGGATTAAGAAGAAAGTTGTAGGAAAGTAATGAGAAATATAAAGTAGCAACAAATGTTAGAAAAAAATTCAAGGTATTTGAAGGATATTTGGTAGTGGTTTATTTGAGGAAAGAAATATTTCTAAAAGGCACATATATACGTTGAAGTACAAGAAAATTGGACCATGTAAAATTGTGAGAAAAATTAATGATAACACATATGAGATGAGTTTACCACAGAATCTTGATATATATCTAATAGTTAATGTTCTAGATTTATATGAATCCCATGAAGAAGATGGTGAAGATGATGAAGATGAAGAAGTAAATTGGGAGCAGTAGGTTCCAAAGAAGAAAGAAAAAATAGTGCAAATTTTGGATATGAAGATAGCGAACACAAGGCAAGGGAATTATAACAAGTATTTGGTGCAGTGGGAAGGATTGCAGCAAGAAGACAACACTTAGATTATAGAATGGGAGCTAAAGAAAATTGGTAGCAGTATAATCTGGTCAACTCGTAAGAACTGAGTTTTTTTCAACTAGAGGAGAATGATGTATAAAAAATAGGCTAACCTTCCAGAGGCCATAACTTTTTACATGTAGCTCCACTTGACCTCTTTTATGAGCTAAAATGACCGTCTCAAAAATTTTAATTCTATCTTAAGCCACTCTATCCACTTAGATTTGATTTTGATATTTTTTGGAGGCCAAACATGATCATATGAGGGTATGAAATTAACTTTTAATGATTTTTTTGAGAATTTTCTATTTTTAGAAATTGTATATTTTTATAACTTGGCATCAACTTCAGTTGAATTTCATTCCATAGGATAATTTTAGTATTTAGGTTATTTTTAGAGCCTCAAGCACTTGCATGTGAAACTTACTATAAATAGTCGTTGCTAAAAATAGACTTTTTTTTTTAGATTTTTATTTTTTTATAAAATTTTTGCATGTAAACTCTAATTTATGAGTTTAGGGTTATTTAAGCATGGTTTGGGTTTGTAATTATTTGAAGTCATTCCATATGAATCAATTTTTAGTTATTGTTTCAAATCTTGGCCTATTGGTAATTTTATTTGTCTTGGTAGTTTTCAGGTTCATTAAGATATATCAACATGGCACACCATTTCTTAAATTAATGGGGTAATGTTGTATGTCCTATAAAAATTTTACTTCTATTTTTCCTTATGTTTTTCTTTGTATGTTCTTTAGTTTTAATGTTATGGACTCTAATCCTTTTGGACTATCAAATACCATGCATAACATGGTAATTTATCTTCTCATTTTACAAAGCACAATCCCTGCTTTTTAATGTTATATATTTCTTATGATTACTTATATTTGTGTTTGACACTGTCTATTTTTCATAGCAACAATTGCAATTTCTAATGGAAATATTGAACTCAATGAAGCCTTCACTACATCAAATATATAAAACCAAATGGAGTTCTCAAGCCAGGGATTTTTGAGAATTTTAATGTCCTACAACCACTGCATTGTGGTGTAAGTAGTTTTTTGTACATTGTTCCTCTAGGTTCTAAATTGCTTTGGATTAATTCAAAATAGAACCACACATGCTTTATGAGCTATATTTTGTATTATTGTTATCTTCTATCAAGCAAACAATAACAACTCTATTTGTAATTTTATGATGGAACTTTAGCGCGCTCAGATGCAAAGTGTTGAATGTGTGGATCTTGTCAATGCTTTAAACTCTATGTTAGATAGCACATTTGATAGCAACAAGTCTGAACAAGGATCAAAAAGGACAAAAGAGTAACCTTTTTGAATTACACTTGAGAGGAACGACAACATAGAAAGCCGGTACAACAAGATTTAAAAAAATCTAATGATCATAAAGTGTCCAGATGAATCACATAGTTCTAGGAATTAAATTTATAAAAATATATTGAAGTTCATCTATCTACCATTCTATGTTAAGGATTAACAACATTTAGGCACCTTTTTGTATTTGTTCTTTTTGATATAATAAAACACTTATAGACCCACATATTGTGGGCACAAGATTCCACCCAAATTATTTTGGTGTCATTGATGATATTCATCGATTGGTTGTATTAGAAAAAATTTAGATTTTTTTTAATTCATTAAATTCATTTTGTCTTTTGAAAGACAAAAAAGATATTGTCTCTTGAGAGACAAAAATAATAATATGTTATATCATTTCTAGATAGACAAAAATGATATTGTTTCTTGAGAGACAAAATAAGTAGTATTCTAGATCATCTCTGATGAGACAATAATTAAAGAGACCCATTTTGAGATAATATTTGAGGCAATACACAACTTTTTTTTGTCTCAATTTAAGACGATTTATTTATGTGTTGTTTCAAAACACCTCTATGTGTTGTAGTGGCATTTAATTCCAACACTACTAGTAGCAGAGAAGAAGAAGAAAAATAACAAACTCATTACAATCGATGTCATGGTTTGTATAAATTATATTCACTTAACTCTCTCTCAACAAAACCTAGTTAAGATGATTGTAGATGGTGGATGATTGCTAACTACCCTTTTCATCGAGACTCTAATATTTGTCTCAATAGTGTGGATGAGTGTAAAAGTAAATTCAAAAAGGCCAACTCTTTTTTTGGTATGCAATAAAAATAGTTTCAAACATAAGCATCAGGGATAAAGCATTTTTCCATCTATTTCCACATTTTCCCTTCCATTCCCACTTCTTTGATGGGAAAAAACATTTACTTTAATAATAACTATTAAATTTATGTCATTCATATAAAAATCACTGGTATGGAAGCACATGTTAAACGTTAAATCAATTCCATGACTTAAAAGTCAAATATAATTATAATTAAAAGAAAAAGTATGAGATATCAATTGTTTCAAATTTGGGAACAAAGAATTCTCACTTTCCCACAAACCTTCCACAAACCTTCTATTCCTACTTTCTTCATGATAAGGTTTGGCTTTTCAGACATTTTGATTTGTTTTTTTGTTTTTGTTCTTGTTTTAGTTTTGATCATATTTTTATTAATAACATTTTTATAGATAAAAGTGAGTTGAACGTAGTTATACAATTTAATTTAATAAAAAATTAAATATAATAATTATAATAATAAAAATATCATTTCAAAGAATAAAAAGTTATAACCAAATAACTATCATTATAATCATAAATATTTTATTTATTTGTTCTTTATACTACAATGCTCAATTTCAAAAACATCTAGCTATGATAAAGATTAAATTATTAAATATGATTTAATTTGGGGTCATTGTATGAAGAGTTCTTACCAAAGGTTAACGAAAAGAAGAAAAATAGTTTAATTGTAAAAAAAAATGACATTTTATGTTTATGTTGGTGTTATTTTTTTTTAATTTGATAAAGCAAAAGAAAGATTTTGATGAGACCACTTAACCCGATACAAAGTTAGTCAAATATCAATGAGACTAAACAGAATTAAATCTACAATAATGAGGCCACAACCAACAAAATAGACACAATCCAAAACATCAAAAGAAAATTAACCAAAAGATAATAAAATCACAAACTTCTACCTAAAATCTATAAAGCAACAAAGAAAACCAACATCTAACAAGAATCAACAAAACACTGAAGTCTCTACAACAACAACAAATTGCCCCATAAAATGGAAAAAAACTATCAAATAAAATATCTTTGTAATATTTTCTTAAAATTAATTCAGATATAACTTTAATGTATTTTTTATTCTGAATATAATTTCATATCGTTAGTATTTTTAATCTTAAAAAATATATTATTTATAATACCCTAAAATATATATAAATATATATATATATATATAACTGTTGTACTTTTTATTCAGACTATAATCTCATGCCAAACTTTTTCATCAGGTATTTAATTAAAAGATTCTTTAAAACAAATGGTTTTTAAATATTTAAAAAAAATGATATAAAACAAGTTTTACATTTTGTTACCAAGAAGCCATCCATTATGTCAAATGAAGCAAGAGAAGATCCATTATGTCAATATTATGTAAAAAAATAGTGAGTAAAAATTGTTGTACTTTTTATTGAGACTATAATCTCATGCCAAACTTTTTCATCAGGGATATAATTAAAAGATTCTTTAAAAAAAAAAAGGTTTCTAAATATTTATAAAGAATGGTATAAAATAAGTTTTACATTTTGTTACCAAGGATCCATCCATTATGTCAAAACAAATGTGCAAATTCATTGTAAACCATTGACCACTTCGTAATTATCGAATGGTTAGAAGAGAAAAAATATGAAACACTAAACATATACATTTAAAGATCAAAATCAAAATACATCAAATATTATATAAGATGTATGATAGGTGGACTTTGTTAAAATGTACAATCAAATTTTGGGGAAGGTGATGATAGTTGGGACCTTTATTTTTGGGGTTTTACATTTTCTAAGGGATGGTTGATGTCTCCTTTTCTGATTTATATATCAGAGTATGTTGAAGGTCCACTCGATCTATTTGGAAGGGATGGTTGAGGCCCTCCTAACTGAACATATATAGGAGCATGTTGAAGTTCCACTCTATCTATTTGGAAGGGATAATTACCTATATATCTATCTCACTGGGGATGGTCGAGCCTATATATATATATATATATATATATATATATATATATATATATATATATATATATATATATATATATGGTTTGTATTGTCACCCTCAACCTTCTAAATAAATGCTAAATGAGAAGTTTTCGATGACATGTCAAGTTTAAGGTATATTTTTGGTCTGACCAATTATTGAGACCTAAGGGACCAATGAATTTTAAAAATTTCCGAATAATAATTTTTAAACTAATACATTATTTTATCAGTGACAATCATTTAAAAAAAAATCTACTTATCGTTAATACAAAATAAAAGGACTATTTTAAGAAAGAATGGGACTAGTGGTTGAATACATTTGTATTTATTAGTCCTGGAGGGAACTATAGCATTTGATTTCCTTTAACTTGGAATTAGCTGGTCGGTTGTTGGCTAATAAGATGTCCTCGTTCTGGGTGCAAAAAATATGCATGAAAGTTTTCGGGATCAAGTTGCGAGGTCTTTAATGAGCCAAATAAAAAATATATTATTTGTTGCATTGTGAATGGAGTAAATATTTGGGACATTATTGGCTTTCTCCCTTTGTTCGAGGTAAGTATTGAATGCAGCTGGTAGAGTGGGACATTATGAGTTGTGTAGGCATACAATCAAGTTAAATGTTGAGATTTTATGTTGTCCATATTTGAAGGAGAGTTAAATGCAGGGGGTTAAACTTGGTTGGTAATAGGATGGGAAAATATGGTTTATGATCTCACCAAAGTTAGTAGAAGAATTGGAAACCTGCTAAAGTACTTGGCATTGAATGTTGGCTTGATGCGATGCAGGATTAATACAGAAGCAATTAGTAACATTCATTTTAATTTCCTAGTTTCTGTGTATTCAGAGGAGAGACTATTGGAGATTTATATTTCATCTATTCTTTTGTTATTTTTCATTTTCATTTTGGGTGAAGCATTGGCAAAGAAGATAGAGGTTTTTAGAGTAATTGGGTTCGTATCCACGACCTATTTTTATTTCTATTCGACTTACGTGTAACATTTAGGTAGTATTATTAGGTTTTGTATAAATTGTATCCGCTTAACTTTCTCAAAAATATCTGTTTAAGATTATTAAAGATGGTGGATGACTACTAAATACTCTTTTCATTGAGTATTTAAATATTTTTTATTAGTTCCTTCTCAATAATATTGATCAATGTAAAAGCAAATTTAAAAAGATGAAATCTTTTTTGATATATGATAACAATAGTTTTAAATGAAATAAAATATCTCATACCTATATTTTCCTTTCTATTTCCATATTTTCCTTTCAATTCAAATGGAAAAAAAAACATTTATATTAATAATATAATATTTATGATCATTCATCATTAAAAAAAAAAAATGATTCTATGAAATCACACATGTTAGTTTTATGATCAGATTTGAAACAATCAGAAAATGCAACACAATGAACAATGAACACAACAATATAACCTGGGAAAACCCTGCAACTTGAAAGGAAAAATCTCAGCAACAATATATCTCTTATATATTGAATAATAAGCATAGCAATCTGCTTTTCAATGAATTATCTTTCTTATTCTTGAACAATGAGAAATCACTCTATATATATACAAGTGAGAGGAAAGAGACGCATCTCTTCAATTTCCCTGTCGGCCTCCACCAAACAAACTATGTCTTAAATAATACAATAAGTTGGGCTGGAAGTGTGAACCCGACGCTGCTCCTACAACATCAACACTCCCTCTCAGCTAGGGAGGATACTTCCAGTTGCATAAGACATATCACCTCATCGTGATGTCAACCATAATGGCTACAACAATGCATAGTATGTACAAGTGTTCATCACTTTACATGACATCCACCATGGTTCTCCTAGAGGGTGGAATCAAGGGATTTCACCTTGAACTTCTCTCACAGAAAAAAACTTATTATCGAGGGATGTCACCTCGAACTTCTCTCATAGAGAAGAACTCATTTATCAAGGGATTTCACCTCGAACTTCTCTCACATAGAAGAACTCATTTATCAAGGGATTTCACCTTGAACTTCTCTCACAGAGAACTCATTATCAAGGGATTTCACCTCGAACTTCTCTCACATAGAAGAACTCATTTATCAAGGGATTTCACCTCGAACTTCTCTCACAGAGAAGAACTCATTATCAAGGGATTTCACCTCGAACTTCTCTTACATAGAACTCATTTATCAAGGAATTTCACCTCGAACTTCTCTCACAGAGAAGAACTCATTATCAAGGGATTTCACCTCGAACTTCTCTCACATAGAAGAACTCATTTATCAAGGGATTTCACCTCGAACTTCTCTCACAGAGAAGAACTCATTATCAAGGGATTTCACCTCGAACTTCTCTCATAGAGAAGAACTCGCTATCAAGGGATTTCACCTCGAACTTCTTTCACAAAGAAGAATTCGTTATCAAGGGATTTCTCCTCAAACTTCTCTCATAAAAAAGAACTCATTATCATAGCTTTGGTGGCTTCTACAATAGATCTATTCTTCCTTTTTGTAACACCATTCTGTTGAGAATTGTAAGGGACACAGAACTCCCTCTTAATCCCTGCTTCAATGCAAAAGTTATGGAATTCTTTAGAGGTGTACTCCCCTCCATTTTCAGATCTCAGAGCTTTGATTCTCTTCCTAGATAAGTTCTCTACTTGAGTTTTAAACTCTTTGAACCTCTCAAGTACTTCTTTAGATTCCATGGCACAACCTTTGCAGGTACCTTCATGCCCTAGTTGAATTTTGGAAGAGTCGTGACCATCTTCTCCATGATAGGTAGAGCCCGAAATTGTAGGTGAGCCAATATTCGATGTCAAAGATTACACAAGCTTGAAGAATCATGTACTAATGCCTAAAGTGGACAAGTGATTAGCCTATAGAGGCTCTCATGTCTAACTCCAACTATAGGCACGGTGAGGCAGCTAGAGACAGAAGTAGATTGTGATTAATTCCAATACTCCCCTTAATCACAACTACTGCTATCTATGATGCACACTAGATCTCTATTCAGCGCTGTGAAACTCTTAGTTATTGAATGCCATTCTATGACCATTAATACAACTTTTCGATGGCTATGCTACCATCTCACAACACGTTTGATCATTTACATCTTTCTTCAATACACAACTACTCGTCTCTTTTCAATGCCTTCACTGCTTTCACACTTATGTGGGTTGCTACCACATCAGCATACCTTCTATTATTCCCATGAGGTCCTTAGCTTTAGTTCTCACCAACCTCAATCTTTTCCATGCTTTAGAATGGTGGTAGGCTCCATTGATTGTCCAAACAATCCTGCAAGGAGCTTATGAAGCCATACTACTTCTTGAGCTGCCATACAAGCTGCAATATACTCTCCCTCTACTGAACTCAATGTTATAGATGACTACTCCCTACTTTTATAGTAATTCTTGATGAGGACCTCTTTTATTTGAGATTTTAAGCCCAGTGGAGGCTCTAGTAAACCACCAAAGAAGAAAGGCTTACACATTCCATTCGACATGGTAGCCACATACTTGTCATTTATCATCATGTTTTGACGAACAATGACGTGGCAGTGATGCAACAAAGCCACGTCCTCGCGGGGAGTCGATCAGGGAGTCCATTAGTTCTACGTACTCAGTGGCATGTTTCTGGTGATTGGGATCATTTAACTCCAACGCCAGTAAATTCCTCAGTATCACCTCGATGTAAGTATTTAAAATTATTATCTGGGGAAGAAATAGCGTGTCGAAATACCTGTCGAAACTGATCTTGCCCAACCCTTTAACTAACACGTAGGGGGGCTTGCGCACCAATCAGGCCTCTCACCACCTGCAGCCAATGCTGCCATTCTATTCCTTGATGAAGGTCTGTGAGTCTTAATTGACTCCTCTCCCTCCCCTACATCAGCTTTCCCACAAGGCCTGGAAATCGGTACAGTTTCAGGCAAACTAGAAGAAGAGGAATTCCAATCAGGGCTCGCACAATTCAAGGTACTGGTAGGAGATCCAGGAGCCCTTTTCACCTCTGGGGAAGAGGCAGAGCATCTGTCAATCTGATGGAGAAAAGAATGGTCCAACAACTGTTCAGCGGTCCACCTCTTCTTGGGATCTCTACGGAAGCATTTCTCTAGAAAAATCCCAGTCTTGAGATGAAAGACACTTGGGCAAGTCTGGCAATTCGTCTGTGCAACCGATGTGGTACATGGCTGTGAGGGGATTCAAAACGTTGCTCCAAGGCGGCCTGCCGGTGGCCATCTCCACCACCGTGTAGCCGAGAGACCAAATATCGGAAGGCAGCCCCTACTCCAGCTGGTTGACTACTTCAGGAGCCATCCACAATGGCGTACCCCTTAAATGTTGAAGACTTAATCCCTTGTCATCCGTGATTCTGGCAGATCCAAAGTCACCAATCTTGACCACGCCAGCAGCTCCGACAAGCACATTGTTTCCCTTTATATCGCATAGCACAATCCCCTGCCTGTGAAGGTAATCTGATCCACGAAGGATGCAACCTGTGTAGGCCCTGAAAATCAATTCGTCCAACTGTCCCCCAAATTTATTCAGCAATCCTGCCACGCTACCACCAGACATGTACTCCATCATCAAATAACACTTATCCACGCCATTCTCAATGCTGTACTACTTTCCCAAACATCGCAGAGTGTAGGCAGAATCTAAGGCCCTGAGAATGTTGTATTCGTTTTCTAAATAAGTTGAAGAAGGAAGAGAGGGATTTGGTTTTCCAGCTTCACAATGTCACATCTCACACTTGCCATTACAGGCATGATATTAGTGGACTCTTCAGCGTCGCCATTGAAACAACTTTTGAGAAAGTAGTAGAGGAATAAGGCATCTACCGTCATCATCCACACAAACTTCTGAGCGTCCTTTACTGCATCCACCTTCCAGTCGTAGAACTCCTCT